>JAJOZX010012715.1:55000-91420 GCA_023014485.1 Bathynomus jamesi | reverse complement strand
AAAGAGGGTGAGATTCCCCATCGGTGGCCTCGCCGCAAGACCGGTTGAGGAAACCTCCGGGAAGAGCGCCTGTTAACAGTGACCCACCCGTCCTCCCCCCTCAATCTCCCCGAGGCAGGGTTCGCCTGCCTGGGGGATGGATGGCACGACCTTCGGGGGATAGGAGGCCCCTCCTCTACTCTGTGGCTTGGTCAGGGTCTGTTAGCGGTATTTATATCCTGACAGACGAGCGTGCACCTCCTTCTTAGGTGGGTGGGGGGAAATGCGCACCGAACGAGGCGTTTGAGTAATCGAACGCCTCTCGCCCGCAGTGGGAGGTAGGGAAGAGAGCAATGATGCCTCGTCTCTTAAAAAAAAAATTATATATATATATATATATATAGGCTATTGATTGATGGCGTGGAAAACGCAGTTTAATAATAAACAGGACCAGAGAAAAAAAACATCCTTCAAGGTTTAATCAGTACCAACGTTTCGGAATGCACTAATTCCATCTTCAGGGCTAAAACAATAAAATGCCAAATCACATACAAAATACAAATTGCTTAATAACAATTTAAAATAAAGTTAAAAATTATAAAAAGTAGCTAAGAAAATGTAAAACATTAAAACAAAGGCAAATAGATGAAATTAAAAAGTTACAATTATAAAAAGTAGCTAGGAAAAATATAAAAGCATTAAAACTAAAAGATAAATAAATAAAATAAACAAGTACCTTAACCAAAACATAGCAGATCTACCGATGATTCATCAGAATTTAGGTCTGGTTTTAATTTATAAATAAACAAAGATTCCATAATTTTGAGCTTAAGGTCAGAGCTTCCAGCAGCAAGTACGGCGAAAGTAGACTGTGAAATTGGGTGGTTATTGTTGTGTGAATGGTTACATATGAGAGAATTAGGTGGTTTGCCAAGAGGTAAATTTGTACGGACCGATTTACCGAGATGTTCGTAAATACAGAATTTTAAGTGTCTTTTAGTTTTACCTATATATGACCCCCATACAGTGGTCACACTTGTATTGGTAAACTATGGATGACTTAAGAAGTGTAGGAATAACATCCTTGTATTTAAATAAATGATAAATCGATTTAGATGGGGTGAAAATAATTTTTATACAGAGTTGTGGGTAGAATTCCTTGAGCAATTTTAAAAGTTTGTTTCTAATGTTAAAACTTGAGGTTCCCATATAAGGCAAAGTGAAATACAGGATATCTTTGGGGACTGTAATTACGTCTCTAGTTGTGGGGTTTATTAGTCTATTTAAAGTTCTGCCTATTGTAGTCTCCACCAATCTAGGAGGGAAATTATTCTTGGTAAGGAGTTTTCGGATGAAATCTAGTTCATCGTGTAATTTAAAGTAATCTGAACAGATATTGAAAGCTCTGTTAGTCAAAGTCGAAATTAAATTTCGTTTGAAACCTAAAGGGATAAATGAAGAAAAGTTCGTAGTAAGATTAGTGAATGTCGGCTTTCGGTAAACGGAAGTTTCAAAAGAGGAATTAGTTTTTATTATCTTAATGTCCAAAAAGGACAGAGAGCTATTGGATTCAGCTTCTGAAGTAAATTCAATATTAGGGCGCTTAGAATTAAGGTACTTACGAAACAAAGGGATATGGTCTGGTGATTTGAACAGGAGAAAACTTCAGAAAAGTGTCATCAATATATCTTCTATAAAAAACAGGTTTGAAGTTGGAAGGACACTCGTTCAGCCATTTGACTTCATGATGACAAAGAAACGCGTTAGCTAAGGTGGGACCAAGGGGCAGACCCATTTGAACACCTTCAGTCTGTTAAAATATTCACCGTTCAATATAAATATAAGGTCTTCCACTGAAAATTTTAGTAGTTCTTTCATTTGACCTCTGTTAAAACCCTGCACCGTATCAGTATTATTAAAAAGATTGTCAATACATACAGTATATCAATAGTTTCTGCAACAGGCACATTGGTAAATTGTGTACGAATTATTATTTAATGAGGTAATTTCTCTAACGAAAGAAAAAGAATCCCGTGCTGTATACAAATTATAAGTTATAGGTGATAGTATGGGGACCAAGAATTTTGAAAGGTTATAACTAAAAAGTTCCGAGTGCCGATAAATGTTTTACATTTTCTTAGCTACTTTATATAATTTTTAACTTTCTTATTTTAAATTGTTATTAAGCGACTTGTATTTTGTGTGTGATTTGGCATTTTATCGTTTTAGCCCTGAAGATGGAATTAGTGCATTCCGAAACGTTGGTACTGATTAAACCTTAAAGGATGTTTATTTTTTCTCTGGTGTTCCTGTTTATTATATATATATTGATTTTACCCCAGAAGAAGTAGCGAGAGCAATAGGACAAATGAAATCACATTCAGCTGCAGGTCCGGACAAATGGAACGCACTATTAATTAAAAACTAAAAATTAAATAGCTACACCCTTATACTGGATATGGAGAAGATCCCTAGACAGTGGGGAAATACCGAGCATCTTGAAAAGAGCAAACATTGTCCTAATATATAAGGAGGGATAGATCTCAAACAAAGAACTAAGACCAATGTCACTGACGTCCCACCTCACGAAAATATTTGAAAGAATAGTCAGAGAGAAAATCTATGACTTCTTGGAGACACTGGAAAGATTCAACGAAAATCAGCACGGATTCCGATCAGGAAGATCACGCTTATCACAACTTATAGAGCATTATAATATCCTCGATGCACATGAAGGCAATGAAAACTATGATGTCATATACACGGATTTTGCTAAAGCTTTCGACAAATGCGATCATGGTATAATAGCACATAAAATGAAACATATGGGAATAACAGGCAAAGTGGGAAAATGGATCTATAACTTCCTTAGAGAACGACTACAGGTCATCAAAATTCAAGGTGTATCATCATCAGAATCAGAAGTACGCAGCTCAGTGCCACAAGGTACAGTGCTGGCACCACTCCTGTTCATTATCATGCTAACAGGCACAGACAGGAGTTAACAGCAACAGTATAGTAACATCATTTGCGGACGATACAAAGATCAGCAGAAAAATCAGCGAGGCAAATGAAGTGGAGGCCTTGCAGAGGGACACAAACAAAATATACAAATGGTCAGAAGACAACAATATGACATTTAACACCGAGAAATTTCAGCTCTTGAGATATGGTAGAAATGAGGAAATTAAACAGACTGCATATTATGCTCCAGATAGACAGAAAATTCAGAGACGCACGAAAGCGGTCGACTTGGGGGTAATAATGACCGAGGATGCCAAATTCGAGATACAAAATCAGATAGCAATAAACAAAGCAGAGAGAGTCGCGGGACAGGTACTAAGAACGTTCAAAAGGAGGGACGAGACAGTAATGATTCCCCTGCTGAGAACACTGATCATACCAAAACTTGCATACTGCTCAGTTTTGACGTCCCCATATAAAAATGAAGAAATTAATAAACTAGAAGAAAGGCACAGATATTTCACAGCCAAGATTGATGGCTGCAAACTCAACTACTGGTAAAGACTACGTAAACTAAATCTGTACTCCCAGGAAAGAAGAAGAGAAAGGTATACCATAATCTACATATGGAAAATGATCGAAAAACTGGTACCAAACGTCAAACTAAACCCAATTACCATCCAAACAACGCTGGACAATAGGAAAGGTAGAATACGTAGTGTTCCCAAACTAAAGGCCCGACAAGGGACCTCCTCAACACTGAAGGAAAATAGCTTGGTTGTCAGGGGGCCAACATTTTTGAACCAGCTTCCTAAGGACCGCAGAAACGTTACAGGAGTTAAAGTTGAAGTCTTCAAGGGAAGACTAGATGCCTGGCTCAAGACGGTACCAGACGAGTATGGTGTACCTGACTATGTGCGGTGGAGAGCGCAAGAGAGCAACTCGCTCCTCCACCAAGCCAGACCTAGAGGCGGGGCCACCACCTTAACCTTCGTGTGAAGAGACCGACGTACGAAACCGCAACGAGGTTAACGATATATATATATATATATATATATATATATATATATATATATATATATATAATGACAAATATACTAGTTGTAATAAAAATATAGTTCATGAATGTAAAATAGAAGCATTTGTTTAGGGGTGGGGCATAAGTCGGTTTACCGAGAATAATGGAATCACCTTGTGAAAAATATTTGTTACAGAAATTGTTCAAAGTGTCCTCCATCATGTTCAATACACACGTTGCATCTTTGAACCATTGAACAACAAATAGGGTAACACAGTTCTTTGTTATTATTCAAAGTCTCGAACTCTTGGCGTATCAAAGTCATCATGTGATCGAAGTCACGAGGTTCCTAGCAGTAGACCCTATCTTTGATTATATCCCACATTGAATAATCACATCACTGATTATTCAATGTGGGGGTATAATCAAAGATAGAGTCAACGGCCAAAAACCTCGTGACTTCGATCACACGATGACTTTGATACGCCAAGAGTTCGAGACTGAACTGATCCACAGAGGAACTGTTCACAACTTCTGAAGGTAGCCTGTTCCACGTGTCACAGATCTTATAGGTAAAGTAATTCCCACACACTAGTGCTAAACCTTTTCAAATCCAACTTCCAACCATTGTTGCGAGTCGAGTCATCATTTAAACTAAACATGCTTCTAAAATAGACATCGTCGAACCCATGTAAGAGCTTGAAAACCTCAATGAGTTGACCGCGCAGCCTCCGAGTTTCCAATGAAAACAAATTCAGGGCGTGTAAGCGTCGATTGTAGCTCATATGCTTAACGGAAGGGATTAACTTAGTGGCCCTCGCCTGCACTCGCTCCAGCCTGTCAATATCTTTCTTGAGGGTGGACAACTAGAACGGCACAGCGTACTCCAGGTGCGGCCAAACCAGGGAATTGTACAGAGAGCACAATCTCCTTGTTCCGAAATAGAAATTGCCTCCTGATCTAATCCAACAGCTTCTGGGGTTTCTTTTCCACCTCTATGCACTGTTTGGTAAACTTAAGGACGCTGCTAATTAGCACACCCAAGTACTTTTCCAGATCAGTGACCTCGATATTACTCCCCAACATGTAGTAGTCCGACTTGGGATTGGCGTAGCCAATGTGCATGACCTCGCATTTACCCAAGTTGAACGGCATTTGCCACTTTTCGGACACCACTCTCCTATCCTACGTAGGTCCGCACGCAGTTGCTCGATCGCTTCGAGCGTCCCAACATTGCCCCCAAGCTTGGTGTCATCAGCGAATTTGGCGATCCTACTGACGATGCCAGCGTCGATTATCATTTATGTAAATGATAAACAATAGTGGCCCCAAAACGGAACCCTGAGGAACCCCGCTAGTGACTGAGGCCCAACCCGAGGTAGCCCCTTTAATTACAATCCTCTGCCGCCTATTCTTCAGCCAGTTTCCAATCCAGCTATCTACTTCCCCATCGATACCCAGCGCGCGGACTTTGGCCATTAGCCGGCGGTGAGGTACCTTATCAAAGGCTTTCTGAAAGTAGAGATAAAGTATATCAATCGCCCTACTCTTATCGTACTCACTCCACATGACGTGGAAAAACTCGAGCAGGTTGCTTCCTAAAACGACTCAAATTTATATATGTTCTGCCTTCCGTAATTTACTTACATACATTAGCACACACCTTGATATAATTGGTTGCTATAAAGTATAAAAATGTGACGTTATAGTCTACGAAAATGAAAACATTTTTACGTAGGAGTAGAGTTCCTTTCGTATATATTAACAGGGAAAACAAAACGGAAGAATAAATTTTATTAAATTTACAAGTGGTTTTGAAAAATTAGCGACTGACTTCCTCTATAAACTTAGCGCCGCTACCTGTTTTGCTAACAATTCTGAAAATTAGCGGTGCTAACAGTATCGCTAATAAAAAGTTAGCACCGCCAATCCCAGCACTGTGTGTGTGTGTGTGTGTGTGTGTGTACTGCACTGTTAGAGCCTATTTTACCCCGTCAGTGGCCTTATCACCCGCCGGCCTCAATGATCCTCCACACCCGTTGTTGAAGAGATAAAACTAATACCGAACCAACCTAAGACTGGTTTATGATTTCAATTTTTTTTTGTAGCGTTTGTGTCGCGGAGTGATTGTTGCAGTTTTGATGAAACAAACGGAATCACGTTAGTTTTGTTGCTGTAGAAGTTACTAAAACTTTAATTTCAAATGAGGTACAGAATTATTAAAGGTGATGCTGAATACAATTAATACGAGTTCATCTGTTATACAACATGTATGATAGTTGCGGTGCGCTTATAGACGGTGCTGTTTACAGTTTAAACAATGAAATTAAGGTGAATTATGATTCAGAAAATATTGAACCTCGAAGGTTTCAGTTTTATATTTGATTAAGATTTTTCATTTAACACACACACACACACACATATATACACGTGTGTAATAATAATTTATTTTTTAAAGTTAAAATAGCACAAGCTTTAGGCTAATATATATATATATATATATATATATATATATATATTATTGTATTATTGCACTTTCCTGTTTTTAAACAAACCTTCGGCACCTTAATTTAAATAATGTATTATTAGGCCCAAGAGTATCCCTGAATTATGAATATGTAAAAACCATGGACCCTTTCTTAACTTATTTTAACCAAAGTGGCCATAACACGACTTAAGTTGAACAAAAGTGAGTGTCGATGATTATGAGTTTGTAACTTAAGATATGGTTCCCGTTATATTGTCTTGGGGTAAATTGTACAATCTACGACTAAAACACGGAGATTAATACCTGGAGTGATTTTATTATTGCAATTCTTTATACGATCATATCGTTAAATTATAATAAAATGCTTGAACATTTTACTCGTATCTTTTAAATATATTATAATGAAAGTAATTATCAGTTAGCGAGCCGCGTATTAGAACCCCTTGGGTACCACCTGAAAGAGGTAGGCAAGGTAGGCTTTAGGTACCATACTTTGAACAACAGATGAGAAGCAGCTATTTTAACTATTTTTAAACATTATATAAATTTTATGACTTCAATCTTTTTTATTGTGTTCATATAAAACGAGGGTACTTGTAGGTTATCTCCCCCCCCCCCAATTTTGACAGAATATTTTCGTTAAAATTAACGAAAATATCACGACTTAACCTAACCAATTATCAAGGGCGTACAGTTGATCTATTATTAATTATAACATTGTTTGTTTCTGGAATAGTATTTACTAATAGATCAACTGTACGCCCTTGATAAATGGTTAGGTTAAGTCGTGATATTTTCGTTAGTTTTAACGAAAATATTCTGTCAAAATTGGTAGGGGGGGGGGGGAGATAACCTACAAGTACCAAAACGAGATTAAGTTTCGTACTGTGGTTTATTTTACATTATTAAAAACGTCCTTAGACGTGATACGGCCTAACCAATTAGGTCATAATGAAATAAAGATGATTTACACTAATTAGCTCCATCATTAATGTTGGATTCTTTCAATTGTGCGGTTAAACTTTTAATTAAAACTATAATGAAGGACATAACATGTCTTATTAAATCCTGTTATTTTTTACTGTATTCACCCCGACATACTAATAAACGAAATATTACATTCTTTCTTTTAACTAATACCTTACCATATTTACAAACGATAAGAACTTTCTTTATCGCAACCAACCTCACCGAAAACCAGTTACCAACTGACACAGACAAAAAAGAAGAGGGTGAGGCTCTTGAAGGTCGAATGGTACACTGATGCAACCTTATAGGAAAAAATAATATGTTTCGAACTCAGACCGAATAAACCACTTTATATATATATATATATATATATATATATATATATATATATATATGATGAATTTCACAATTTTATATATATATATATATATATATATATATAATCTCAACGAATAAATAGATATGATTTATGAAGTCCGTAAGAAATCGTAAATAAGTGGTTACTGGTACGTGTTTAATATACAGAATAAGATTATGGTGTAGTTACTATTCAAACGAGGTAACTCTCTAGTAAAAAGTCAAAGATAAGAAAAAGTTAATGAATCCATATTGCAATTGATTCTGCCAACGACTAAAATATCTAACATCATCCCAAAGAAGTGCTGTGTGTAAATGTATCGTCAAAGGTAGTTATTATTAAAATAAAAATAATGGAAAAATTTCTAATTAAATTAATTTTTATTATCTCATTATATAGTTTATAACGACTATCTGTAAAAATCATAAACGAAGGACGCACCACGCATGGTTTGCTAAATTGATTAGTATTGTTTTTTATCTCTTTGTTTAGAAATAATATTGAATAAAAACATTTAATTTATAATTCAGTCAGCAATAATTAAGACCGAGTTTGTTATTCCCTTCTCAATATTTTAATGTTAACTCGCAACCTCGTTTATGATTAAAATAAATCTCCTATAAAGGAGAGCCAAATACATTACGTGCTGTCACTGTCCCCATCCTCATTTCTCAGACTGGCTTGAGATAGTCATGGCTCAGTTAAACATAGCTTCCTTGCTTTCTATGGAAAACTTTGAGTTGATCTTGGATTAGAATTTAGCCACCGTATCAGCACACCTTGACTATATCAGAGGGACCTACAACGTCCTGCGTACATTTTAACATGGAATCCGAACTCCGACAGCATCAAGGAAAACCAGCGGAAACACCTCCATCGTTCAAATCGGATCTTTTCGGTTTGATGGCCGGCACTAAAATCAAATAAAATCTACATTATTATACTTCTTTCGACCTTTTTATTATTATTTAGTGCATTTTAACTTGGAGAAACTAACCTAACTTAACCTAACCAACCTAACTTAACCCTAACCTAACCAACCTAACCGAACCTAACCCTAACCAATTTGGAGGCATGGACAAAGTGAAAGGCTTCTTCAATAGAATATTACATGACATTTCCAATTTCCCCCCAAAATCTAAAAAAATAAAACTGACTAAATTTAGGTTAGTTAGGTTAGGGTTAAGTTAGGTTAGGTTGGTTAGGTTAAGTTAGTTAGTTAGGTTAGGTTAGTTGATAACGTAATATCAGCTAACCTCTCTCAAGTAACAATTAAAATTCACTAGTGTGCTGTAGTTCATTTCAGCTTCATTTTCACAGAATCTTAATAAATAGGGTTAGGTTAGGTTGGTTAGGTTAAGTTAGGGTTAAGTTAGGTTAGGTTAGTTTCTTCAAGTTAAAATGTACTGAATAGTAATAAAAAGGTTAAAAGTAGAATAATGTAGATTTTATTTGATTTTAGTGCCGGCCGTCAACCCGAAAAGATCCTTCAAATCTGAAATCACAGACTCTAAGCCAGGATTCGAACCCACAACCTTCAAATTTAACAGCCGACACTGTGTCCACTAAGCCCTAGGCCCTAGGGCAGGGGTCAGGAACCTTTACAAATTTGAGAGCCACATTTAGTCAGGGGAATATCTGAAAATTTGCCGCAACAGTGGTCAAAAGTTTGAATTTTGGTACAGAGGTCCTATGGGGTGACTCAGAATTCTTTTACCATAAAAGGTTCCAAAGTCAAGGTCAATCAAGGTTTCAAGGTCAAATGCTAAAAATGCCTCTAGATCGGCTCCCCAAAGGTCTAGAAAGTTGGTTCTGGTGTCAAAATGATCTTTGTAATAAAATAAAGGCACCTTGTAGGATAAGTGCAACCCCTCAGGTCACCAGATCACACACACGAGGTCATATTATCAATCAAGTGACCACTTGGTTTGTTTTCTGTAAAAATACCATGAACTATGCTGTGTGACCTATCATATCAAACGTCACGATAAGACAAAAGTAATTATGAGACTTGTGATGACCTCAACTGTGACCTTGACCACGACCAAAATTCGTTATAGCTTTTTCGACAAAAAAAAAAAAATCGTGTGATATATCAAACTGGAGGGCTCAATGAAACGAATTGGTTTGCAGTGTTTTTATTGATATCAGGAGGGCTGATGACTACAGAGCGTATATTAGACGTTCGTGGTCATAGTCTTGGGCTCACCTGTTCATCTTCACTTCTCGCAGGAACAAGTAAACAGCCGAGTGCAGACTGTAAGTGCAGGGGTAACATGACCTCTTCCACCTGCACTGCTGAGGTGGTGCGAGAGGTAGCTGGGACATCCAACGGGAGCCCCAGGAGGGAGTGTCTAAGGCCTTCTTCCATCCGTACTCTTCTGAAGATGGCATTTTCAGAAGAGGAGTGCCACTTCTGGCCCAGATAGACTCCTGATAGAAGGCTCTGTTCGATTGGAGTAACAGAGCAACCATTCTACTTTTGGGGTTTTATGGTAGAACAACGTTCCCGAAGGAGATTGACTTGTTTCAGTCCAAAGGTTTTGTCGTAAAGGCGGCACACGAGTCGTTGAAGAGCTTGGAAGCTTTCATCCTCCTCTTTGATCGAGGAGAGGTCTTTTATCGTCTGCGTCATTTCTTCACCGAAATTCCTCCATACGTTTCAAGCCGTAACCTTTTCTTTCCTGAAAAACGACGACACGGTATCACATCCTGTGAAAGCGTGGAAGAGTGAAAGCACACGATCCATATCTACATCCAAACCCTCGACCAAATCATCAGACAGAGTTGTTTATCCCAAAGGACTTCTCCCTTGAACTTGGTGAAGGCTTCAGTCAGTGTCGGTCCACACACGAGCCACCTCTCCATGGTCTTGGGGTTTGCAGTGAGTCCGATGATCCCGCCTACCGCTTTGATATGCTTGTTGTTTTGTTCGTGACACTGGTCAATTGGGAGACTTGAAAATCTTGCAATGGTTTTTTGGATCACTCAGTTCTTGTGCTTGAGAAACTCGCTTCTGATTGCTTCCGGGAGCGTCCGGACCTGCACACTTGCCCACCGGGCGTAGTGCGTGTGATCCAAGCTGAAGAAAAACGGCATGAATCGTTTCAAGGCCTCGATGTGCAATTCGAAGTCTCCCTCGCGATGTGCTCGGACAAAGAGAAGAAGTACCTCCATCTGCATCAGGAGATCCCGGAAGTAGAATGTTGACAACTTCTCTTTCATTGCTGATAGACAAGCTCCCTTATCGTACAAAAACTTGGAATTCTCTTCCAGAGCTTCTAGAGAGCAGCAGCCGTGACCTGATGGCAGTAACGGGCCTTTGTAAGAGCCAACTACTCCAGCCTGTGTCAATGCCGTGATTCAGCCAGACCTTTGAAAAACGTCCCAGATTGCCGACAACATTACCATATCTGTCTGTATACCGCCAAGCGTGAGTTCCGGGTTCTCCTCTCCGAGGGCAGGATACGTCTACTATAAGTACTTCGATAGAACCAACAGAGGTTGGTCCATAGCAGACACTGGAATTTCCCCAGGATTTACCTGTTGGATAGCTTCCATTAGTTTCTCCAGCAGTGTTTAATTACTGAAGCAGAGTTTGCCTTCTCGTAAAACAATGGAAGAGCAGTTTGCTGGCTGGAAACTTTCCTTCACTGCCATCTGCATTCTTCAACTCTGCGGCGTGATGTCCTGACTTCCTTGCAGGATCCTTGAATTAGGGAATGTGTAATGTGACCCAGCCATTCTTGTTCTTCTTTGAAGTCCTTTTCAAAGCTGGATGGATTCTTCGGGACGGTGACTGGAAGCATGGGTGGTATTGCAGCCCTTGTGACATCAACATCCAGCTGAGGTACGAACGTGTACGACTTTTGCGGGCAGCTTTCGACATGAACTTCCTCACTTGATCCCTGCTCACGAGTAATCCCTGGTTCACGTGTTGACTTGACTTGGAAGAGGTTCATGGCCCTCCCATGGAAAGTCTTTTTCGCAGTAGTTGAGGATGGGTTGTGAACGATATTATTGATCACACCAATCGTAAAGACACTGTTCTGTTGATTCATCGGGCAAACCAACCCTTACTTTGTGAATTTTGGCGACAAGGAAGAGGACACCTGTTGTTCATTCCAGGAAAACGACCAACGATCGATTCTTTCAGTCGAGTGTGATGGACATAAGCCTCTTCATAACTTCGTTGTTTCACTGCCTTAGACAACCGTCCCCTCAATTCTTTGAGCTTCAAAGACACTTTCCCCCCACCAACTTCTCAATTAATTTTCCTGTAGAGCTCCTCAAGAGACTGAAACCAGGCCTCTTTACTTAGCTCTTTGGACTCATGCACAGCCTTCCGTTGCCTGCTTTGTACTCAGATGTTGAAGGCAAACAGGCAATTGAAATGGTACAGGCAGGGCCGTTTCTAGCCATTAGGGTGCCCTAAGCAGTATATCCATTTGAGGCCCCACCCCTCCATCCACCAACTCACGCCTTACTACATCACTTCAGCACACAGATACAAAATTCTTGATTTTTTTCTGCTACTTTTACAGATCTGCCGGGATCCTTCAAAAAACGTATTCTTCGTAAAGTTGCACTTTTTACCGTTTGACAGACGCTTTTGGCAACGAAAGAACTGGGTATTTTTATCAAAGGAACACACTTTTCCACACTTAGAGCACTTTTTAATAAACAGTAGCAGTTCGTGACTCTGGCTAAACTTAACACAATCCTCTGTAACTAGTTTAGGCTAGTTAAAACACATATTAATTATTTAAAGTTCTCTAACATGTTTGTTTTTCATTTCTCCAAAAACAAAGTTATTTATGAATTCAGTGACCAAAACTACATTAGTATATCGATTTTCATTAAAATTCGCTGCCAGCCCCCAAACGGAAAAGACCCGAAATTAATAATTAGTAAACAATAGTAATATACATTAATCCTAGATTTTTGTTAGTAAGCCATTATTAATCGGGATTTTAACTTGGTTTTAAACAAATTTACATCCCCAATATTTTTTATATTGGCATTTAAGTCATTCCATAGTTTCAATTCAATGAAAATGGGTAGTTTTTGAGATGAAGACAACCTAAATTGAGGTATAACAAGCTTTGATCTATTTCTGGTCTGATATGAGTGGATTTCTTGAGGAGTACAAAATATCTATTTACCCATTGTAAATTAATGATTTTGTTCTTACACTTGTAAATAAAAATAAAATGTGCCAGTTTGGTTATACTGTATCATTGAGGTTTAGTAGGTTTAGCTCTTTAAATAATGCACTAGAGTGATCAAGGAAATCCACATCAGATAATAACCTTATTGCTCGTTTTTGGATGACAAAGATACCATTTAATGCGTTGTTAGTGAAGTTCCCCCAAACAAGGGTGCAGTACGTTATATAAAGAAAAACAAGAGTATGATAAAGAGTCAATAAAACTTGCTTAGGGACTACATTTCTAAGTTTCAACATTATAGCAAAGCTCCTTGAAATCTTTATCGCGATATAACTTACATGATCACTCCATTGCAAATTCTTATCTAGCATTACACCAAGAAATTTTGTTACATTACACTCCTTTATAGCGATTCCATTAACATTAAGTTCATCAAGATATACATTTCTTTTATTAGTAAAAATCATGAAATTTGTTTTACTCGTATTTGGGAAGAGTTTACTGGTGGTCAACCATTTCATTACAATGATGAATTCTGAATTAAATATATTCTTAGCTGTATTAAAATCTTTGCAAGAAAGAGACAGTTGTATCATCTGCAAACATTATGAAGTTCAGTATATCAGATGAACGTGGAAGGTTATTTATATATAATAAAGATAACAGTGGACCCAGAATTGAGCCCTGTGGCACAATATGTTTGACAAGCACTTTAGTTCAGCAAAACTCGTTTACTGATACAAAATGATATCTATTGGACAAATAACTTTTAAACCAATCGCTGATTGCTCCTCTAAAGCCGTAACAATATAATTTATTAAGTAGAATATTATGGTGTATGACATCAAACGCCTTACTCAAATCCATAAATACTGATATCATTATTTCTTTGTTCTCTTTAGCTATAAATGCAAAAAACTTCACTTTTTTTTCTACGTGAAGGTCAAAATATGAAAATAAAAATCCACTCTAATAGACAGAGTTTATTTCCACAACAGTTTCGACGCCCACTGGCATCCTCCTCGGGTGGATACAGAAAAACGAATGAACCAAAACAAGAGGGAAAAACAGTCCAGGGACCGACCGGTGTCGGGAGAACGGTATCTAACCTAGGTGCGAATTTCTCAATGGTCTCTTGGTTGTTTCCTAATCGCCTTTCTCATTCGTTTTTCGGTTTATAAGTTCTGTATAACAACAATGTAATAACCAATGTAATAATAAATTTATAATTTCTGTAATAAATAATTATGCAATATTAAATGTAATAAATTTAATGATAAATGTAATAATTATGTAAAAAAAAAATTAAAAAATAATAGAATCTGTATGTTTAGAACAGGAAGATAGTTTTAAATTTGTGCGAATGTACTTAATGAAAATGCCCTTCCGGTGTCGGGAGAATGGGATCTAACCGAGGTGCGAATTTCTTAACGGTCGGTCCCTGGACTGTTTTTCCCTCTTGTTTTGGTTCATTCGTTTTTCTGTATCCACCCGAGGAGGATGTCAGTGGGCGTCGAAACTGTTGTGGAAATAAACTCTGTCTATTAGAGTGGGGTTTTATTTTCATCTCTTTAGCTATATTTGCAATTTCCATAAGATTTAAAATAGCCATTTCCGTTGTTTTATTATTAAGGAAGCCATATTGATTTGGAGATAATAAATTGAGGATTCTAAATATTGGTGCATTCTACGTTTTACAATGTTTTCAAAAACTTTGCTGAACACAGATAATGAACACACCGACCTGTAATTTGTTGCTAGTGTAGGATCACCCCCTTTAACTGGCTTCATCTTCAAATATCTTGTTTATATGTTTAGACGTTGCCACAGCTAAAAAATTTACCTTATCTTCAAGTATTATGCAAAATTAATGCAGCCTATAGAGAATAGAAACTAAACAAGTCAACATTAAATAATAATGATGCCCAAAAAATTTCGGTGTATAAACCCATGTAAATTTTCAAATTGTCATTCTGATTATTCTGAGTAGACTGATCTAACTTAAAGGCTGAGCATTACCTGTAACATTTTAGCAGTAAATTACCGTAAGAAAAAGTCTTTAACCTCTGCTTCGAGCCTTGCTCTCTTCAGAGAACTTAGTCTTAAATAGAGAAAAATAATTTACCGATCCGTTACAAGAAGAATCGGGGAACCTTCAGAGAATTTAATCAGCTTCATAGAATCCTCCGATCCACTACAAGAAGAAATCGGAGAGTAGTATAGAAGAAAACTACTGCGACTCCCTATACGGTACCAGCTACTCCAGAGTTACAAATCCGTTGCTGCCACCTAACCAGAAACCCCGTCAACTTCGAACCGACTAAGGGCATAGACGGAGGGGTTAACATATATATATATATATATTTTTTGACCGCATTCTTGCCACTTAATTGTTTGCTTTAATTAAATAAATATTATTTTAATAATTGTTAACATTTTTGGTGCTTTCCTGTTAACGGGATACCCAACCGCCAGCCACCAAACTGTTTGCTATGTATTTTTGCTCTCGTCATTTTCGTTTAAACTAACGAAAATATTACAACTTAACCTAACCAATCATCAAGGGCATACATTTGACCTAACCGGGCATTCAGTTGACCTAACCGGGCATTGAATTAACCTAACAGGTTAATATAACGGAAAATGCCCGGTTAGGTCAACTGTACGCCTTTGATAATTGGTTAGGTTAAGTTGTGATATTTTCGTTAGTTTAAACGAAAAGGACGAGAGCAAAAGTACATCATAAACAGTTTGGTAGTCCCGATAATACGTAAGTACCAAATTTATTAATCATTTAAATGAAATTAGTTAATATATAAGCGATAATCAGTTAGTAGGGGTCCAAAATGTCTTTATATCATCTAAAATCGCAGAAAAAACGTCGCTGCTTCCGGTACGTTGTCGCCACATGAATTACGCAAGATACGAGTCCAGATGATGGCGGGCGGTTGGGTATTCCCGTTAACAGGAAAGCACCACATTTTTATGTGTACATTTTAATTGTATTATTTATTTTATATAGTCGTTATGTACTCGATAGTTTAGTAGACTTTTGAACAAGTTATCGATTGGGAAAATTTTTTTAGATTGTTTTTAGATTGAGTTGCCTATTGGGAAATACTTCGCTTCCCCAATAGGTAACGGAATATTCTGGAAGGAGCACGTGTCAACGATTGCACCATGTCTTTTGTTTCCTTACATTCTTGCTCCTTAATTGCCTGTTTTAATTAAATAATATTTCTAATAACTTATAATTTTTTTTGTACATATTAACTGTCTAATTTCCTTTATATAGTTTTTATATATTCAATAATTTAGTAGCTTTTAGATTAAGTTATCTATTGGGGAAAAAATCTTTAGATTGTTTTATTGTTTTTTAAATTGAGTTGCCTATTGGGGAAATTTTTCGCTTGTGTATTTAACTCATTTACTTGGTAAATTCTGTCTATTTGTTTCTTGTCCCTGAAGATGTGAATATATCACGAAAGCGCTCGGATTTCGTGTTTCCTTTTCCTTTTCCCTATGGTTCTTTGCTTATTAAAAAGATCACGTGTTCTGTGATTTTATTGCATATATATATATATATATATATATATAATCATGCGGGTTGCTTCTACAGAGCTTCAATTTAATATTTAGGAGAAATCCAATGACAAGGAGAAATGTAAATGCCATGAAAAGTCTTCTTTAATGCGCAACGTTTCGAGCAATACGCTCATCTTCAGGCTGTTTAATAACAATGTGAAATTAAAATCAATATTGAATGAAAAACAAGACAAAGAAAATTTCTATAACCTATTCATAAAGGCAAATTTTAAAAGACTGAGAAAAGAGGGTTAAATTCTAAGTTATACAGATTTACATATAAAAATTAAGAAGCTATTTTTAATACATATAGTAAATGTGAAATTAATACACTGGAAAAATTAACAATAGTACACTGGAATAATGAAACTAACTAACCTTTCACTGCAATTTCCGAGGCTAACTGATTTAAGCAGAGGCAAGACGAGAAAACAAAAGATGGCGAGGGCGATTGGGGAAGGGGGGATTATAAGGAATTGGGGAAGGAGGAGGGATTATAACAAATTTAGAGGGACGGCTGATGAGTCAACATTTAGAGTAGGGGACAATGTTTTAATGTAAAGCGATTCCAAAATTCTTAGTGAGTTGGGACAAGTATTACAACCAAGAATTTTAAAATTGTCTAAAGTGACATCAGTTTTACATTTTATACTGTGTTCCCGAATACTAGAAACTTCTTTAGTTTTTAAAATTTTACCTGTTCGGCCACTTATTCCCATATGCGAATAAAATCTAGCCCTGAGAGAGCGAACAGTGCTGCCAATGTAATTCCCAAAGAGACACCTAGGGCAGGTAAATAAATATACAACACCGCTACGCAACGAGTCAGGGGTTCGATCCTTCGCTGAGAAAAAGCTACCTAAAGACGTTTTATTAATAAATATGATGCGGAAATCACATTGTTATTAAACAGCCTGAAGATGAGCGTATTGCTCGAAACGTTGCGCATTAAAGAAGACTTTTCATGGCATTTACATTTCTCCTTGTCATTGGATTTCTCCTAAATATTATATATATATATATACACACACGAGGGTAATTCAATAAGTATCCGCACTTTTTATTTTCACATCTGATAGATTATAAACACCACTTCTCAACATAGTCTCCCTGTTTCTCAATACACTTAGTCCAGCGATCTACAAACTTCCTAATGCTATCACAAAAGAATGTTTTTGGCTGTGTGCGTAGCCAGTCATGCACTGCCTCCTTCAGGTCGTCATCCCCTTGGAATCGCTGACCTCTCAAAGCGTCTTTTAGTGGTCCAAACAGGTAAAACTCCGAAGGTGCCAGGTCTGGACTGTAGGCTGGATGGTCGAGAACTTCAAATTTAAGTTCTTGAAGGCATTTTCTAGTCTGGGCAGCGGTATGAGGACGCGTATTGTCGTGTAACAGAATAATACCTTCCGACAATCTCCCTCTTCGTTTTGTGCGAATTGCTTGCTTTAACTCATTCCGAAGCATGTCAGAATACGATGCACTTGTTACTGTAGTTCCACGCTCTAGATAATGTTCAAGGATATAGCCTCGTGTATCCCAAAACAGTGTTAGCATAACTTTACCTGCTGACGGCTGCGCTTTGAACTTCCTTGCAACGGGAGATGTTGGATGCTTCCATTGCATGCTTTGTCGTTTGCTTTCTGGTTCATAGTGATGGATCCAGGTTTCATCTCCAGTGATAATACGCTCCAAAAAGTTTTCACCTTCATTATGATACCACGACAAAAGACGAGAGCAGACGTCCATACAATTACGCTTGTGTTCTTCTGTCAACTGTTTGGGCACCCATCTTGCACAAACCTTGTGAAAGCCAAGAATGTCATGAACTATCGAATAGGCTGAAACTTAACTGATGTCTAATGACGATGCAATTTCTCTTATTGTTAATCTTCTGTCATCGGAAATCATGGCTCTGGCTTCTTCCTGCTTGTCACCACTGGTTGATGTTGACGGTCGTCCTGAGCGCTGAGCATCTGTCACACATGTCCGACCTTCTTTGAACATTTGAATCAACTCGTACACACTTCGCCGTGGTAAGGCATTATTCCCATAATGAGCACATAAACGCGTGTGAATTTCAGCTCCTTTCACACCTTCTGCCCACAAAAAACGAACCACGGATCTCTGTTCTTCCAGAGTACAAATTGAAAGCGGCACAGTCAGGCTCACTACTTGTACGATATGTGACAGCTACGAGTAGCCTAAATAAGCCTATGTTGCTAGCCTAAATAAGCCTATACTGTTGCTATCCTAAATAAGCCTATAGATCTCAGTTTGGCTCGATATTGCGAGTATATATTACATATACTAAATTATCACTAAAATAAAAATTGCGGATACTTATTGAAGTACCCTCGTATATGCAGTATATATATATATATATATATATATACATATATATATATATATATATATACACACGGGTTTCGGTCAGGCAGATCATGCCTGTCACAATTAATGGAACACTACAACAACATTATTGATTCACTTGAAAGTAACGAAAACTATGATGTACTATACACAGACTTTGCTAAAGCGTTCGACAAGTGTGACCATGGAATCATAATACATAAACTGAAATATATGGGAATAACAGGAAAAGTAGGGAAATGGATATATAATTTCCTTAGTGAGCGGAGGCAAGTCGTTACAGTACAAGGAGTATCTTCATCAGAATCAGAGGTCCTCAGCTCAGTACCACAAGGAACGGTATTAGCTCCACTACTCTTCATAATCATGCTAACTGACATAGATGAGGACGTTACCAGAGACAGCACAGTAACATCCTTTGCAGATGACACAAAGATCAGTAGAAAAATACGAAAACCAGAAGACATAGGATCTCTACAAACCGACATAAACAAAATTTACAAGTGGACGGAAGACAACAATATGAAGTTTAACACCGAGAAATTTCAGCTATTACGGTACGGAAAAGAGAAGACCTAAAGTCCATGGAATATTATACCCCAAATGGACAGGAAGTCCAGAGAAATTCCAGAGCAAAAGATTTAGGGGTTGTAATGACAGATGATGCGAAATTTGAAACACAAAATAAGATAGCAGTAAACAGAGCAAAGAGAATAACGGGTCTGATATTGAGAACTTTTAAACGAAGGGATAGGAATGTAATGATCCCCCTACTGAAAACCCTGATAATACCCAAACTGGAATACTGCTCGGTCCTAACATCCCCATATAAAAAAGAAGACATTAGACAGCTGGAGGGGATTCAAAGAAGTTTCACAGCCAAGATCAATGGGTGCAAAGAACTAAATTACTGGGAAAGGTTACGAGAACTAAACCTATATTCACTGGAAAGGAGAAGAGAGAGATACACCATTATTTACACTTGGAAAATAATGGAGAAACTAGTCCCTAATCTTACTCTGAATCCCATAACTCCCAAACAACGGTGGAAGGTAGAAACGGTAGACTCTGTCGTATTCCCAAATTGAAGGCGAGACAGGGAACATCCTTAACCCTGAAAGAAAATAGTTTGGTAGTGAGAGGACCAAAACTATTTAATCAGCTGCCCAAAGACCTAAGAAACACGAAGGGAGTTGCAGTGGAAATCTTCAAAAGAAGACTTGACGCCTGGCTCAGAACAATCCCCGATGAGCCGGGCGTACCTGGCTATGTGAGGTGGAGAGCGCAAGAATCCAACTCACTACTTCACCAGGCCAACTCGAGAGGAGGGACGACACGCTTGACCTTCGCGAAATGAGAAATCATCACGTGGAACCTTTGTAAGGTTTGTAAGGTAAGGTTTATGGTTATTATTCGTTTTTTGACCCAGTCACACCCAGCTATAACAGCAATATATATTGAATAACCAATCAAAACTGAATAAGAAAATATATATATTATCTTGTGCAAATTTGTATAAAATGTGTTTTTTATTAAAATATATTTCCTATTTTTGGTGTTTTTTCAATATATATATATCGACTATTTGGTGAATATTTCTTATTTTTGGTGATTCTGGCTACTTCTGCGTAATTCAATTTGTCCTGTTTTACAAATAAATCATTTTTAGCAATTTTTCGTCCGTTGAACTCTGTTCAGTTTGGTTTTTTTTGTGACTAGAAGTATGACGTGTCAGTTATGCATATTTGATTTTGAAGACGTGATCCGCCATATTGCCCTCGATGAAGACAAGAGTTTAGACCTTTTTTCAATCACGGAATAATTAAGACATCCGTGACCTGCCCTAAATGCAATAGTGCTTGTATTTTAAGAAAAGACCAGAAGGTCTTTAGGTGCAGTAAAAAAAATCCTAAAAATAAACGTGTGTCGTCTCAGTTTAAGGGCAGGCGAAATTTAGCGGACTACCCATGCAAGGTTGGCACATGTTATTACATTATCATTTGTATAATTTAGGTCACGCATCACAAATTGATCGGTCCTAATGTTTTGCGGACAGTTCAGTACGTGACACCGGTTAGGTCAACTGTACGCCCTTGATGATTGGTTAGGTTAAGTCATGATATTTTCGTTTAAATTCGTTAGTTTAACCGAAAATGACGAGTGCAAACTTTTCTGGTTAATTTTGAGGTGTTTTGTACGAAACTGCCATCCGTTTCCTGTGCAAATGCGTAGTTTTCAAGATGACGATATCTCGAAAACTACGCATTTGCACAGGAAACGGATGGCAGATTCGTGCAGAACACCTCAAAATTGACCAGAAAAGTTTGCTCTCATTATAAAAAGAGACTGGGTCAAAAAACGAATAATTACCATATATATATAGTATAGTACATACATATATATATATATATATTGTGCGTGTGTGTATGTGTATATATATATATCGAAGCAATTCATAATTCTTTATTGCTGGAGAGGAGGACCCAATGTTCTACGTTTCTAAATGTGTTTGTGACAATATACAGGGCTATTGAAAATGATTCATCCGATTTCAACTGAGAATACTTCCGTACCTATCAACCATGCATCAACTGGGCATACACCACATGAAAGAGAAAATCTCCAAGTTTTACAGGATCACCGCGAGAGGGCTCCAAAGTCATGCCATGGCCTAGCCTAGCAACAAACAGTCAGTGTGAAAATGGCATCCGCACAGCAGAAAGCGTTTTGTGTGTTGCAGTTTTTGAGCTGTAAATCGGTAGTCACAGTGCAGCGTGAGTTTCGTCGACGTTACAGAACAGATCCACCGGGTGCTCAGAGCATCCGTTGGTGGTATCGGCAGTTCGAGGAAACAGGATGTTTGTGTAAAGCCAAGTCCACAGGACGACTGCGCGTGTCTGAGGATAATGTGCAAAGAATCAGAGAGAGTTTCCACAGCTGGCCCCCTAGGTCGCCGGATCTTACACCGTGCGACTTCTTCCTTTGGGGGTACGTTTAGGATACTGTGAATGTGCCACCGTTGCCCACATCTTTGGATGAGCTCCGAACTCGCATTGTTACTGCCGTAGAGTCAGTGACAACGGACATGCTGGAGCGAGTATGGGAGGAATTCGACTATCGTGTCGACATTGCTCGTGTAACTAGGGGAAGTCACATAGAGCATTTATGAGGTGAGAGACAAAATTTGGACAGTTTTTCTTTTGGTTGATGTATCACAAATCACTCTGTATTTGTAACATTAAAAAATATTCTCATTTGAAATCAGGTGAATCATTTTAAATAGTCCTGTACTCTATTAGGAATCAAATCCTCAAGGCAGTGTTTAATTCGAGAATTGCACTGAAGAAAATCTACTTTAGCCCGTGAATAGTAAGGTTTAATATGATTCAAATGTTGGTTTTAAAATTACATTAAAAATATTGCAGTAATGTTGACGGCGCAAAATATCTAAGTTAAGCCATTTTTTATAAATTCCATTTTTTATAAATATGCATAGAAAATATCATTTGCTGGGTATGCCCTAATAAAACTTAAAATCTAGTTTAATATACAGCTATATTAATATTTTTTATATTATAGTTTAAAGTTAAATTTGTATATTATGGTGAAAATTTGTTTTAAATAATTCGCTGTTTGGAATAAATCCATTTAAATAATGTTGATTGAAATGTAGAAATCATTTGGTCTACAAATTAAATAGATAGCAGGCCGGGTAGAAAATGGGAAATTTTTTATTTCTTAAAAAGTGCACTGTGAGAAGTTTCATTTTATCATCTTAACAAAATATTAAAGTATCAAGCATGTGCTACCCCTGCTACCCCAAGCACATAACCCCCCCTTTTTTACCCTCATATTTGCATATATTTAAATGGGAAAAAATGTTATTGCTTAAAAAGTATACTATGTGAGAAGGGTCTTTTTTTCATTTTAACAAAATATTAAAAAATCAAGCATGTGCTACCCTACTACCCCTATCACATGCCCCTCCTTCCTTTTTTACCCTCATATTTGCATATATTTAAATGGGAAAAAAATGTTATTTCTTAAAAAGTACACTATGTAAGAAAGTTTTCTTATCACTTTAACAAAATATTAAAAAATTAAGCATGTGCTACCCTACTACCCGAATGACATGCCCCTCCTCCCTTTTCTACCTTCATATTTGCATATGTTTAATGTTGTTATATGTTACATGATAAGTTGTTTGTTTAATGCTTGATATTTTTGTTTCAGATAAATAGAAATAATTTTTCAGATAAATATAAATAATTTGCATTTGCTTTAATTATAATTTCAATTATCATAAATTACAAATTACATATAATTTGATTTTACTTCTGAATATAAACTATGACTACTAGAAGCAAGTCCTCAAATGCAGCCTTTCGATATCTACGGAATTTCCAGCAGCCATGACTCCTTCAAAAGCAGATGTTGTGAGACATTACTGTTTTGTGCGCCGTCATGAAGAGGCTAAATCAAAAGGATCAGCAACTGCTAATGATTGTTACAGGGTTGTTGTGAAAGATATTGAAGACATTTGGATGAAATTTTCTTTTCCTACGATTAACACCAAAGGTATCTATCTTAAAGTCAGTCGACTAATAGAAGAAGCCTCAAAATTGAACAAGGTGCCGTTACATCGAAGAAATTAAAGTTTTGCCTTAAAAGGGTGGCCAGAAAATTCGGTCTCAGAAAATTCGGTCTTGGTTTAAAACCAGCCACCAACCAACCACCGCCCAACGATTGAAAATAAAAAGAAAAGTTTACTCGTTATGTTCAATATACATCAGTGAGTGCCTAATACGTGACAGTGAGTGCCTAATACGAAAAGATCAGAAGATATTTAGGTGAAATAGTCAATATTAACCTGTTAGGTTAATTGAATGCCCGGTTAGGTCAACTGTACGCCCTTGATGATTGGTTAGGTTAAGTTGTGATATTTTCGTTAGTTTCTGTACTTGAGACCAAATTTTTAATTCTTCCTACTACTTAATAAACCTTAGCAATTTTTAGTACATATTTTAAGTTAATTTCGTTACTAAATAAATCTTATAAATTTGTAGTACATATTTGTAGTTTATTAATAAACTATACCAATATTTAGTACAGATTTTTTATTTCCCTACGACCGAATTTTCTGAGACCGACCTTTCTGAGACCGACCTTTCTGAGACCGACCTTTCTGAGACCGACCTTTCTGAGACCGACCTTTCTGAGACCGACCTTTCCGAGACCGAATTTTCCGAGACCGAATTTTCCGAGACCGAATTTTCCGAGACCGAATTTTCCGAGACCGAATTTTCCGAGACCGAATTTTCATAGCACCCTTAAAAGTAGCTCAGTATGATGAAATGTTTGATATATCTTCTTGTGAATGCTATGATAAGGGAATTGATAGGAAATCTTGCAGGTTTAAGGATAAAATACCAATGGCAGAATGGGAGTCTTTTTGGATTAAAAAAAAAAGAAAAAATCAGTTAGGACCAATTGATCGCATAGCTAGTTCAACAAAGAAGAGATCTTTAGCAAGAGAGAGACAAAGAGGCCAGGAAAGAAATGTTTGGTGGAGGAACTAAAACTAACTCCGCTCCCTCTGTCAGTCAACCCCCACAACCGGTTCTCACCCCAGCTCAGAAGAAGGAATATGACTACCAGATTGCAGATCAGGTTACCGTCTGGGCCTCCATTGGTGCAGGAGTTTAAGTCCAAAGAATCTCTTTCAGCTGTTCGCCTCTGGGTCGGAATAAATCGAAAAGACAAAGAATGTACCTCACAGTCTTTCAAACTCTTGTTGGTTTACGTCGTCGTCGTCGTTGGCCTAGGCAAGCTACGGCTTGGGACCGTAGCGCATCTATCCGGTATAGGTTAACCTGGATGATGTAGCCATAAGCACTGCCGCTAGTTAAGTGCCAACCAGTGATTATCTCACTAGCCGTATTGAGTCCGTTAGGCGAAACTGCGACAGTACCAAAGGTGGAAAATATAACCTTTGGTTTTCTATTATTTATTTGTAAAATGGACATGGCATTAGATTAAAATAAATATTTGAATATAAATAATTAACTGACAATTGTGATATATAATTAATTATGTTTACATACAATAAAATAATATAGTATACATAAAATTAGTATTAATGTGGTTCACAATTGAATTATAATGGGGTAACTAATTTAAAATGAATTTATACTATTCCGAAATTCAAGACGGTAAATTAACATTTATCTTGAAACTAAAATAAGAGTATTCACTACACACTCCCCCACCAGAGAGGAAGTTCAAAGAGTTCCGAACGACACAGATTTCCGCTGAACCTTTTTGGTAGCTACTTGTACCTCGCTTAAGGTTGATTCCAAAAACGCAGGCTTAAGACGATCGATAGAAACCTTGTCGACCTTGGAACCGCGCTGGATGAGGAATGATTTGCGCGTACGTCGGAGAACTTCATAGGGTCCGTCATATGGACATTGGAGAGGCCGTTTTGGGACAGGTACACGAACGAAAACGTGGGTGCAAGACTGGAGGGCTGGGGAAATAAAGATGTTCTGTTGGCTAGTCAATCGAGGGGGAACAGGCTGAAGGGACTGCATGTGAGAGGAAAGTGTTTGAGCGAATTCCGTAGGATCACATGACTTATCCCTGCAGTGAAGTAGCCACCTGGTAGCCGCAGTGTTGTTCCATAGACTAGTTCAGCCGCTGTAGTCTTCAGATCACTCTTAAATGCAGAGCGAATACCAAGCAACACGAGTGGAAGCTTATCCATCCAATGGGAGTCTTCGTGACACATAAGGGATGACTTCAGCTGGCGATGGAAGCGTTCGACGAGGCCGTTAGCTTGCGGATGATACGCACAGGTATGCGCATGTACTGTACCCAACAAGCTGGTAAACTTCTTCCAAAGCGAAGACTCAAATTGGCGACCTTGGTCAGTGATGACTTTTGTCGGCAATCCAAATCTTGATACCCATCCATGAAGAAAGGCTCTTGCAACAGTGTCCGCTTGGATATCAGGAAGTGGGATGGCTTCAGGCCATCTGGAAAAGCGGTCGAGACAGGTGAGCAGATAACGTTGGCCTTGAATCACTGGAAGAGGGCCAACAATGTCTACATGAATTACCTCAAATCGCTGGGATGGGGGCGGGAATGCGTCAAAGGGGGACCTGGTGTGCCTTTGGACTTGGCACGCTGGCAGGCAAGGCACGTTTTGGTCCAATGTGTGACATCCTTCCGCATCGAGGGCCAAACAAAGCGAGAGGTAACCAGGTGTTGCGAAGCACGGATACCAGGATGGGAGGGTTATGAAGATCCGTGAAGACTGCTTTTCTGTGACATGGAGGGACATAAGGGCGAATAGCAGCTGTTGATACGTCGCAATAGAGGGGCACAGACAATCCTGGCATACTCATTTCTTGAGGGAAAGTGAGTGAGTGGAGTCTTCTCTGAGCAGGTCTTGTAGTTCCGTATCCTTATCTTGATCCTGTGCAATAGCATTCCACAGTGTAGAGCTGAGGGTAACAGAAGTAATCTCTATTCTTGAAAGTGCATCCGCTGGAGTGTTCAAGACACCTTTGATGTGGCGGATATCTGTGGTAAATTGCGAGATATAATCGAGTTGCCTGATGACTCTGGGAGAGTGGTTACAGCTGTTTTTATTGAAGACAGTGACCAATTTGTGGTCGGTAAAAACACAAAACTCTCGGCCTTCAAGGAAATGTTGAAAATACTTCACGTTTAAGTAAATAGCAAGAAGTTCACGTCCGAAAGCACTATAACGCGTTTGGGCTGGCTGCAGCTTTTTCGAGTAAAACGCGATGGGTGCTTGTTGACCGTTAATGGTTTGTTCCAACACTCCACCGATCGCAACATCTGAGGCATCGACCGTCAGAGTTAGGGGGGCATCACTGATAGGAAATGACAGAGACAATGCACTATTGATAGCATTTTTGGCATTGTCGAACGCCTGTAAACTATCGCTACACCATACCAATTTCGTTACCTTGCGTTTGTGTGTGATCATAGCGTGTAGAGGAGCAAGAACACTGGCACAGTTTTTAATGAACTTGTGGTAATAATTTACCAAACCTAGAAACCGCCGTAACTCACGCTGATTATTTGGCATAGGGTAATTTTTTTATCACTTCACACTTGTCCTGAAGGGGGGTAATTCCGTGCTGCGAAATCGTGTGACCGAGAAATTCCAAGGTTGGCTGTGCAAACACACACTTAGATGCATTAATAGTAACACCGTATTGTTCTAAGCGTTGAAAGAGGAGTGAAAGATGTTCCTTATGTTCCTCTTCCGTTGAGCTGGCCACAAGCAATCATCGATGTAGGCATAAACAAAGTCTAAGCCTCTGGTGACCTCATCTATAAACCTGAAAGGTTTGCGCAGCATTCCGTAGCCCGAACGGCATCTTCACAAATTCGAATAACCCAAATGGTGTACAAACTGCAGTCTTGGGAATGTCCGAAGGCTCTACGGGAATGTGGTGGAAAGCCTTAACGAGATCTATTTTACTGAAGATAGATTTGCCGTGGAGAAGAAGTAAAGTCTTGGACATTTGGTACCGGATATCGGTCCGGGATGGTTGTCGAATTCAAAAACCGGTAATCCCCACATGGTCTCCAGTCTCCTGACTTCTTCTGGACCAGGTGTAGGGGAGAGGACCAACTGCTTTTGGAAGGTCTTATTATCCCAAGATCTATCATAAGCTGGAATTCCGATTTGGCAGCTTTCAGTTTGTCCGGGGCAAGACGTCTGGGTTTTGCAAACACAGGGGGACCTTTTGTTGTAATGTGATGGGTAATGGTGTGCTTAATGGTATCACCCATCTGCATCGGTTGAAGAATTCCTGGATATCGTTGGAAAAGGCACTGGTACATGGAATTAGGGGGAACGAGGGAAAGTGCAGAGTTCGAGGCGTCCGGAAGGGCAACCTGTTTGGCAAGAACAGAAAGCAGTGTGGCCTGGTCGCATAAGCGTCGCTTGTCAAGATCCACCAGGAGTTTGAAATGCTGGAGGAAGTCAGCGCCGATTATGGGATGCCGCACTTGAGCACAGATGAAAATCCACTTGAAGGATCGGTGAAGGCCCAAGTTTAGTTCACGCGACTGAGTACCGTACGTGGGTATGCGTGAACCGTTAGCAGCGTATAGAGGCGGAGATTCCGAGTGCGTATGACCAGATTTTTGAGGGAATACACTGACTGACGCTCCGGTATCAACAAGAAATTGACACCAGAGTTCCTGTCCTTTATGAATAACAGGTTGGCAGTGCGAGTACTAGACGCCTTAGGACTCGCTGCTGGGGTTTTCCGACGAAAATTGCAAGGGGAGATGCACTTCCTAGCCTTCTTTCCAAATTTCGAGTGGTAGAAGCAGATCTTCCCGGAACTCGAACGATACCTCTTCGTAAATCTTGACCGAGAATGGCTTCTTTGCCGTTGATTTTGTAGCAGAGAAACAAACGTGGTTGAGTTGTTGACTTAACTCTTTCACTTTCAACTCCAGTTCCGATTGTGTGTTCACGTTGTTGACCGGAGCTGTGTCAATCTCCACTACTTTGTCGGCAGTTTCTGCTAGTTTATCAACTGGAGTAGCAGGATCCATAGTGGCCAAGACACGCTGAGCTGATGGAGGAAGTTTCTGCAAGAACAACTGTCTAAAGATGTCCTTATCGAAGATTTGTGCGCGTTCGCCTAGAGCGCACTGCATAGCCCTCAGCATTTGAGTGGGCTTACGGTCTCCAAGTTCTTCTTTTGAGATTAACTGATGTAGTTTCTCACGCTCGGAGACAGTGGTGCGGCACAGGATGGCAGACTTCAGATCGGTGTACGGGTCCTCACTCGTGGAAGTAGATACGATGACGTCACGGACTTCAGAGATGATGCTCGCTGGTAGAGAGGACAAACATGATCGTATTTCGTCCTGCTAGCGGTGATCCTTCCCAAGTTGAATTGTGATTCCACTTGGTGGAACCAAATAAATGGATCACCCGGCCAGAAGACGGGGAGCTTTACGCTCAAGTGGGAGATGGCACCAGCGTCGTCAGGCATCTTCTCCTATGCTTGCTAACGTACAAGCAAGACGACAAGTTCCCAACGAAGGAGTGGAGGTTGAGACGAGCGCAGGCACAGAGCGCACGGGCAGGGGTGAGGGGCAGAGGGCACGAGCGACATTACAGTCTGGTCCTAGTCGCTCGGGTGAAGGGGGTGATGGGCACGAACGACGTTACAGTCTAGTCCTAGTCGTTCGGGTGAAGGGGGTGATGGGCACGAACGACATTACAGTCTAGTCCTAGTCGTTCGGGTAGAAGGGGTAATCCAGCTCCGGGGTCATCAATTGTTGGTTTACGTCGTCGTCGTCGTTGGCCTAGGCAAGCTACGGCTTGGGACCGTAGCGCATCTATCCGGTATAGGTTAACCTGGATGATGTAGCCATAAGCACTGCCGCTAGTTAAGTGCCAACCAGTGATTATCTCACTAGCCGTATTGAGTCCGTTAGGCGAAACTGCGACAGTACCAAAGGTGGAAAATATAACCTTTGGTTTTCTATTATTTATTTGTAAAATGGACATGGCATTAGATTAAAATAAATATTTGAATATAAATAATTAACTGACAATTGTGATATATAATTAATTATGTTTACATACAATAAAATAATATAGTATACATAAAATTAGTATTAATGTGGTTCACAATTGAATTATAATGGGGTAACTAATTTAAAATGAATTTATACTATTCCGAAATTCAAGACGGTAAAATTAACATTTATCTTGAAACTAAAATAAGAGTATTCACTACACTCTCAACAACTTTCCCTAGGAAGATATTTGACGAAGAAGATATGGACAAGCCTCTCAGCGTTTTAGGACTGGTTCCTTCCGCTGTGCTTGTAGTTACGGACAATTAGTTTAATCACTAGCTATTCGTTAACAATCGCGTACTTGTTTTTTGTAGCCTTTTTATAACATTACGTGCATTTGTTTTTGTATTTAAGTCACTTAATGATATTTCAAATGGTTTCGGCTATAAATAAAAACATGAAATTAAAAGTATTTGAGAGCCCAATAAGCACAAAACCGTCAACTAAAAGCACAAGCAGAAATGACTGAAGCCACCAATGTTTTACCATCCGAATTTATAGAAAATACCGAAGAAGACATGGGTGTAAATTCAGAGAGTTAGGATGTAGATTATGAGGCCGATTTAGAATTGACTGAGAATACTCAGAACAGGCACTCCTATAAAAACCTAGCATTAACAGCAGATCGTTATTGTGTAAGTTGTAGAGCTGCAGCTGCAATAGTCAATGCAGCTTTAAAAGATATGGGGATCCTTAACCACACCAACATGCTTGACAGAAAGAAATTAAAAAGAGAAAGAAATCGCATGGGTGAAACAAGTACTTTTAGGTCTAAATCTGAAAATCTGAAGATGGAGTGCCTTGGATTTGATGGAAGGAAAGATAACACATTAACTAAAAGTGGAAAGATAAAAGAAGAACACTGTTATTGTGAAAGAACCTGGAAGCATCTAGGTAGACCATGTCACACCAGATAATGGAACTGCTTGCTGCATAGCAGAAGAGTTGATAACTATTATTACAGACTCGAACAGCACAGATACTATCAAAGCTTTACTGTGTGATGGTACTCCTGTAAATACAGGAAAAATTGGTGGAGCCACAAAACTGGTTGAAATTCATCTTAACAGACCATTGCAGTGGTTAGTGTGCCTCTTGTATTTGAATGAGCTGCCTTCTAAGCACGTCTACAAAGCCATTGATGGTAAAACAACAGGTCCAAATACTTTTGTGGTGAACCCACAAAAGTATTTGGACATTGGGAATAAACTGAAAACAGATTTAACAAAATTGGAGGTAGTCAAATATTCTCGCGTAAAGGAAACATTAAAGAAATTCCAGCAAATATTATGAAGGAGCTAAGCAGTGATCAAAGATATCTCTATGATATGTGTCTGGCAGTGCAAACTGGAGACACTTCTCAAGATCTGTCCACTCGATCCCCAGGTACCCTTCACCATACTCGCTGGCTAACTCTAGCCAACAGAGTCCTTCGATTATATATCTCAACGTCAAATTCCGATAAAAACCTTCAAGATATAGTCAAGATTATTATGCAGTTCTATGCTCCAGGGTGGTTTTGGATAAAATCTCATCCTAATGCAACTGATGGTGCATATAACTTTTGACATTTAATGTACTTGCTTCGAAATTTAGATGAACAAAATAGATCAATCATAGAACCAGTATTAAAGAATAACGCCTACTTTGCCCACCCACAAAATATACTCATATCAATGGTAACTGACAAGAGACTAGAAATTAGGGAGCAAACTATTCAGAAAATCATCCTTTCAAGAACAGAATTTTCAGGTACCAGAAACTTTGAGTTGCCTCGAACCCTCAATTTCCAATCTACTGACTACACCGAGATGATCGATTGGCAAAAAGAGATCATTACTCCTCCACCGCTGCGAAACAATTTTAGCGACGATGAGCTACTACAGGCTCAATGTAAGCCACTGGAGATAGCTTCTTTTCCATGCCACAGTCAAAGTGTGGAAGGGGAAGTGAACCTAGTAACAAAGGCATGTCATGAAAGAATAGGATATGACAACCGTCAAAAGTTTATCTTAAACTCATTAGAATCAAAGCGAAAACTGCCCAAGTTTAAATGGAAGGCCCAGTGGAATGAATAAGAAACATATGAAATACTGAAAAATTTCCTAATGATATTGAAAATTTCTTCCTTTTTGATGTGATAAGGAACAATGAAAAAGTTAATTGAATTTTAGCACATTTATTATGCCTCTAATTTTTTTTTCTGAATATATTCTTGTACTTAATTAATTAATTTTCCTAATACTGTGCATTATAAAATAAAATATTATGCGTTAATAAAGATTTATGTCATCAAAAAACTTGAATGTAGAGTAAGTCTCGTATAAATGGAATATTCTTCAAAATGGGTCAAAAAGTGAAAAATTGTGCCAGGGGTAGGAGGCTTTAAACAGCGAAAATAATTTACGAGGGGGTTCCTGTGTTCCATTCAAACCCCTTACAATATGTACCTTTTCAATATAAAATTTCGACCCGGCCTTATATATATATATATATATATATATATATATATATATATATATATGGGAATAACAGGAAAAGTAGGGAAATGGATATATAATTTCCTTAGTGAGCGGAGGCAAGTCGTTACAGTACAAGGAGTATCTTCATCAGAATCAGAGGTCCTCAGCTCAGTACCACAAGGAACAGTATTAGCTCCACTACTCTTCATAATCATGCTAACTGACATAGATGAGGACGTTAACAGAGACAGCACAGTAACATCCTTTGCGGATGACACAAAGATCAGTAGAAAAATAAGAAACCCAGAAGACATAGGATCTCTACAAACCGACATAAACAAAATCTACAAGTGGACTGAAGACAACAATATGAAGTTTAACACCGAGAAATTTCAGCTATTACGGTACGGAAAAAGAGAAGACCTAAAGTGCATGGAATATTTTACCCCAAATGGACAGGAAATTCAGAGAAATTCCAGAGCAAAAGATTTAGGGGTTGTAATGACAGATGATGCGAAATTTGAAACACAAAATAAGATAGCAGTAAACAGAGCAAAGAGAATAACGGGTCAGATATTGAGAACTTTTAAACGAAGGGATAGGAATGTAATGATTCCTCTACTGAAAACCCTGATAATACCCAAATTAGAATCCTGCTCGGTCCTAACTTCCCCATATAAAAAAGAAGACATTAGACAGCTGGAGGGGATCCAAAGAAGCTTCACAGCCAAGATCAATGGGTGCAAAGAACTAAATTACTAGGAAAGGTTACGAGAACTAGACCTATATTCACTGGAAAGGAGAAGAGAGAGATACACCATTATTTACACTTGGAAAATAATGGAGAAACTAGTCCCTAATCTTACTCTGAATCCCATAACTCCCCAAACAACGATGAAAAGTAGAAGCGGTAGACTGTGTCGTATTCCCAAATTGAAGGCGAGACAGGGAACATCCTTAACCCTGAAAGAAAATAGTTTTGTAGTGAGAGGACCAAAACTGTTTAATCAGTTGCCCAAAGACCTAAGAAACACGAAGGGAGTTGCAGTGGAAATCTTCAAAAGACTAGACGCCTGGCTCAGAACAATCCCCGATGAGCCGGGCGTACCTGGCTATGTGAGGTGGGAGCGCAAGAATCCAACTCACTACTTCACCAGGCCAACTCGAGAGGAGGGGCGACAAGCTTGACCTTCGCGAAATGAGAAATCATCACGCGGAACCTTTGTAAGGTTGTAAGGTAAGGTATATATATATATATATATATATATATATATATACATATATACACACGAGGGTACTTCAATAAGTATCCACACTTTTTATTTTAGTGATAATATAGTATATATAATATATACTAGTAATAACGAGCCAAACTGAGATCTAGCAACATAGGCTTATTTACGCTACTCGTAGCTGTCACATATCCTAGGGTCTTTGTTGGTCTGAAACATTATAACATTTAAGTAGTGAGCATGGCTGCGCCGCTTTCAATTTGTACTCTGGAAGAACAGAGATCCGTGGTTCGTTTTTTGTGGGCAGAAGGTGTGAAAGGAGCTGAAATTCACACGCGTTTATGTGCTCAGAATGGGAATAATTCCTTACCACGGCGAAGTGTGTACGAGTTGATTCAAATGTTCAAAGAAGTTCGGACATGTGTGACAGATGCTCAGCGCTCAGGACGACCGTCAACATCAACCAGTGGTGACAAGCAGGAAGAAGCCAGAGCCATGATTTCCGATGACAGAAGATTAACAATAAAATAAATTGCATCTCCATTAGACATCAGTCAAGTTTCAGCCTATTCGATAGTTCATGACATTCTTGGCTTTCACAAGGTTTGTGCAAGATGGGTGCCCAAACAGTTGACAAAAGAGCACAAGCGTAATTGTATAGACGTCTGCTCTCGTCTTTTGGCGCGGTATCATAATGAAGGTGAAAACTTTTTGGAGCGTATTATCACTGGAGATGAAACCTGGATCCATCACTATGAACCAGAAAGCAAACGACAAAGCATGCAATGGAAGCATCCAACATCTCCCGTTGCAAGGAAGTTCAAAGCGCAACCGTCAGCAGGTAAAGTTATGCTAACACTGTTTGGGGATACACGAGGCTATATCCTTGAACATTATCTAGAGCGTGGAACTACAGTAACAAGTGCATCATATTCTGACATGCTTCGGAATGAGTTACACGACAATGCGCGTCCTCATACCGCTGCACAGACTAGAAAATGCCTTCAAGAACTTAAATTTGAAGTTCTCGACCATCCAGCCTACAGTCCAGACCTGGCACCTACGGAGTTTTACCTGTTTGGACCACTAAAAGACGCTTTGAGAGGTCAGCGATTCCAAGGGGATGATGACCTGAAGGAGGCGGTGCATGACTGGCTGTGCACACAGCCAAAAACTTTCTTTTGGGATGGCATTAGGAAACTTGTAGATCGCTGGACTAAGTGTATTGAGAAACAGGGAGACTATGTTGAGAAGTGATGTGTTTATAACACTGGTATGCATATGAAATTGTTTTGTCTGCTGTGAGGGTTTTTTCAACTCATATTATATAATTCGACCATGCTGAATTCGAAAATGACATTGGCTTTCCTCAATCAGGTCAGGTTTTTTCTCTATTGGCCATTTATTATAAGTCCAATTTTATCCCCAAATTTATTGATTTTTTTAGCTTAAACACTGTAGATACGAGTAATATTATAAGAACACTCGTGAAAAATGAAAACATTGTGTGAATAAATACATTTATTCATACAATGAATATGGAAAAAAGTTTATTGAGGAAGGAATGAAGTTTTTTTGGCTTTCCGTCTGTGTTTTTCTTCGGGCATGTCTCGCTTCAAACACCAGCAATAGTCCGCCAGCATATTGATATCCCAGTTTCCCTGGTACCTCTCTTCCATTATTTTGATATCTTGGTGAAATCGTTCACCCTGTTCCTCACTATAATCCCCGCAATTTTCAGGAAAATAGTCCAAGTGGGACCACAAAAAGTGCATTTTTATGGACATGCGCGACCCATGAGCTTTGAAAGCTTCCATCGAGTTTTCGACAACGGACTCGTATTCTGGACTTCTACGCTTGCCAAGAAAATCAGTGACAACTGATTCGAATGCCTGCCAGACATTCTTCTCAGTTGGAGTCATTGCGTTTTCGAACTGAGTATCCTTGATCAAAGTTCGAATTTGAGGACCATCAAAAACCCCAGCATTTAGTTTAGCATCAGATATATGAGGAAATTTACTCTCGAGATATCGGAATGCTGAACCCTCCTTATTCATTGATTTGATGAAATTTTTCATCAAGCCCAGCTTAATATGAAGTGGTGGGAGCAAAATTTTTGTTGGTGGTACAAGGGGCACTGAAACGACATTATGCGACCCAGGTTCAAAATTCTCTCTGGATGCCCATTCACGCTGTGCATAGTACTTCTCATCCGCTCGGCTATCCCATTTGCAGAGGAAACATGGGTATTTCGTGTATCCCCCTTGCATTCCCAATACAAATGCCACAATCTGAAAAAAAATGAAAATATTTAAAGAATTTAGAGAATTTGTTGTATCAGATAAAAAAATCTATGCATTGGACTGTATCACTTCTGTGGGGAAGTTAAGTGTTCTTATACGCTCTCAAATAACCTTTGGAAAAACAACATAGTCAATAGCAATAGTTTACTTATGATATTAGTATTACCTTCAAATCTCCACAGATCCTCCAGTTATGTTGGTCGTATACGAGAGTATCCAGTAAAATTTTCATGTTATCGTAGCTCTCAGTAAGTTGTACGGAATGTGCTACAGGGACTGATGCAACCCTATTCCCAATGTTGAGAAGTACTGCTTTAAAACTTCTTTTAGACGAGTCTATAAATAGCCTCCATTCTGATGCGTTATATGGCAGGCCCAAGGATTCGATTAGCCCCTCAACATTGCAGCAATACACTAAGGAAGAGGTATTTTCGTGCACTGCAAAAAACTTGCGGAATTCTTCCTCTCGTTTCCTATACCAGGAGAATGTTGTTCCCGGAGCCAGCAAGTTGTCCTCTCGAAGTCGTGAGCCCAAGATCTCGGCAGCTAATTTGGAAAGTCCTAAATCCCTGGTAAGATCATTAAGTTTGGCCTGGTTGAGAGGCCTCGGCTCATTTGAAGCGGTATTTTGAGGTATATACGACTCATTACGACTGGGACTGGTCATTGGCATTGGTCATTGATTCATCATCAGAATCATAGAAGTCCAGGGTTTGAGGTGGGTGGGGTATTGGAATTCCAGGACCATGGGGTACAGGTCTCATAGCAGAAGGAATGTCAGGGTATACAACAATGTCTTTATTCTTCTTGTTAACTCCTGAAAATAGAAACACAGAAACATGGATATAAAACTTGCATATGAAATAGA
>JAJOZX010012715.1:0-50000 GCA_023014485.1 Bathynomus jamesi | reverse complement strand
TTGCTTTATTAATATTTTTAGATTTTATCCCCCCTCTTTCCGAGCCCCATAGAGATCCGTGCCCAGGGGATTTATCCCGGCTTCCCCGCCCTCTCGGCGGCCCTGGCAGCAATTAGCAGAGGCTTGGATGCACAAGTGCACAACTCAAATTCAAAATAGGCGGGATACACTGGGCAGTAAGGTAGGTGTCGCCCAATGTATTTCGTATACTAATTGATACATTGAATGTACTAGGAAGGGATAAACAGGCGACAAATCTGCGTTGATGAAATGGAAATTAAGTAATATATTAACCCTTATTTCGTAACCATGGTAAATTATACCAAGGTATATTATACTGAGGTTATGAAATAAGGATTAAACAAACCTAAGGAATGCCCCTGATGAAGAAAGGGTTAATGAGTGTTTGTGAGGAAGAAACCTAAATTTGGTTAATAGCAAAATGTTTTGTTATAAGTTAGTATTAAGAAAGGTAAATAAGGATGTATTTGTTGGTTTTTTAACGTTTCCGTTGTAATAAGTAATGAACAGACAACAGTTATCATACACAACCCACCTCGCCACAATTGTGCGAGAATGAGCAATTCATGGAAGACCATCAAACATTAGCTTCCTAACTCCCCATTCCTAAATCCAGCTGAAAATAGTTTCTTTTGAAAACTCGCCTTAAAAGCGGACAGTGGCGACTCGCACGATCTTGATTGATTGAGTTTAATGGTGTACCAACCCAATGGGTCATTAACATCAGAACGGAGACAGTGCGTGCTGCAAAATTAAAGATTAATCACAAGTATTCAGCGCACAGTAAATAGGAGGAGGAGCAGGAACTATAAAAGAAAAAAGGACAGGAAAGTAAGAGACTCATCACCTCTTCAGCCACAGGGCCGACTCTGTAGCACTTGAAAAGAGAGCCTCTAGCTAAATATACAGGGAAAGAAAAAAGGAAAACGATTAAATGAATGCGTACAAGTGGGACTCCATCAAAAAGCGGAGTACCGGATGAGGAGAAAAGTATGGGCTAAAGATGGAGCTTAGTTGAAAAGGAAAAGAGAGATCTCGGCACACAGTCCGACGACGCGAACGAGCAGCATTATATGCTGAGAGTAAGTGAGGCATATATGAGAGAGTAAGTGAAGCGTGACAAGGGTGACTAGGAGCATGAGGGCTATTGGTGAAGAGGTGCTGGTGCGTAAGGCGACAGGTACCAAGACGGAGCCTAGCTAGGACAACTTGTTCCCGTCAAGACAAATTATCTGACGTCCAGTGGAGAGGAATTGAGTGGGCTGTTGTAGGGTAAGGGGCAGGGAGTGAGTTCCAAACCTCCTGCCACCAACTCTGGACATGGGGCCGAAAGAGGGCCTGCACTTCATGAGAAGATAGTTTGAACCATACTCGAGATCCAAAGATTGTCGTATTCTTGGCTGCTATTGGTGAAGAGGTGCTGGTGCGTAAGGCGACAGGTACCAAGACGGAGCCTAGCTAGGACAACCTGTTCCCGTCAAGACAAATTATGTGACGTCCAGTGGAGAGGAATTGAGGGGGCTGTTGTAGGCTAAGGGGCAGGGAGTGAGTTCCAAACCTCCTGCCACCAACTCTGACATGGGGCCGAAAGAGGGCCTGCACTTCATGAGAAGATAGTTTGAACCATACCCGAGATCCAAAGATTGTCGTATTCTTGGCTGCTATTGGTGAAGAGGTGCTGGTGCGTAAGGCGACAGGTACCAAGACGGAGCCTAGCTAGGACAACCTGTTCCCGTCAAGACAAATTATGTGACGTCCAGTGGAGAGGAATTGAGGGGGCTGTCGTAGGCTAAGGGGCAGGGAGTGAGTTCCAAACCTCCTGCCACCAACTCTGGACATGGGGCCGAAAGAGGGCCTGCACTTCATGAGGAGATTCTTGGCTGCAACGTCAGCAGCCTCATTTCCTGGGATGCCCACATGACTCGGTTTCCAGAGGAAGATTATGGAGATATGGTTGGGGAGCAAATGTAACAACTGTAAAATTCGGTGGATGAGGAAATGTGGGGAAGAGTTTCTTTCCAGGGCTTGCAAAGCGGAGAGAGAATCAGAGCAGATGACAAAGTTGTGATAATGCAACATGTTGTGAGAAATATACTGAACTGCTCGAAAAATGGCATAAAATTCTGCAGTAAAAATGCCACAGGTAGAGGGCAACTGCCAAGATGAGGTGACAGTGTCAGTGACAAAGGCAGATGCTGCTTCTCCATCCAGAAGTTTAGAGCCATCGGTGCAGATGAATTGAGAGGCTGGTAAGGACTCTATGAGGGCAAAGAAATTATTGTGTATAAAAGCAGAGGCTACCTGAGACTTTGAATACTGAAGAAGGTCATAATTGAAAGGGAACGAAGGTCAATGCAGGTCATGCACGAAGGGAGTGCAGGTTATGAGCAGAAATGTTAAATGCAGAGAAAATCCTTTGAGCAGCAGCAATGAAGGGCAAAAGATGGGGGCGTTGCAGATAAGAGTGGAACAGGTAAAAGTCCAGGTACAACCAGCGGACAGGGTCGCATGATCTTATAACACCAGCAAGAGCAAAAGAAGCCATCATGACTTTCATTCAATGGAGAGAAGACTGCGTGCGTAGTGAAATTAATGACATATTTCCTCGAATAACAGCAGAAGTGTAAACAGCAACTACGAGCATTATGTAACATATCTACCTAAATGTCTAGCTGGAGTAGATGTCGGGATGTCGGGATGTCTATGTTTCGACGATTCTAATACTTTATTAATTATTAAGTTTGGTTTGGTTGGTTTAGTTTAGTTTAAGGTGCTTTCAACCCACAAGGGTTATTCACACCAGATTAACTGTTACAAGAACTTTGCAAGTTGTTCACTTACATATAACCTGTTACGTGAAATGTTGTCTGCCAATCAGTTTTGAAGACCATCGAACGGAGATTACAATTTTTTAAAATGGACAACGTCAATTGTTAAATTCAGAAAATTTGTACTATTTGATTTGCGGCGCTGTCGCTATCATTCGTACACTGTCGGAAGCAATTAAGCTTTATAAAAAGAATATAAAATACGTTTCATTTCAGTTACGAGATACTGCATTTCGCACAATCTTTACGCACCATATTTTCTTGTTGATAAGGAATTTAACTCTTTTTCCATTTTGACCACATACACGTTGGATTTTTTCCCCAACCCGAATCAATACAAAAATTTGATACACACACACACACACACACACACACACACACACACACACATATATATATATATATTGCATACATAGCTTTCATTTTATATTTGCTACAATTCAGTTAATTAAGAGGAAGGAACGTAGATGGACACTCAGTTTAGAGAATACATTTAATTGACCATACATGGTATGTACGTAAAGGAAACTATATATCATAAATTTACTTCACAAAAACTTTGGAGAATTTTATCACCAAAGAACGTAATCTATCTCATTTGCCATGGAAGCAAGTTATATATTATAGAAACGTGAATACATGAACTCGTTTACAAAAGATGGAAAAAAATCATATTTGTATTATACATCTAAAAAAAAAACACTTATTAATATCGTATTTATTTATTTATTTGCATTTCATGTATATGTTTATAAAAATTTAGCCACTAAATTATAAGAGAAGAACCTTTCATCCTAATTTCTCACCGACCAAAAATGGAGGAAAACTGGACAAACAATTTGAGTAATTTATAACTTTGTTTTTTAAGGAATTTATTCTTCAAATCTGAGGTGCAGTTTTATTTACCAAAAAATTATCCAACGTTCCTGTAATACCGTATTCACATCGATCCAGTTTAATCGAGAGAAAGAGGATTATACCGAATGAAGCGTATAATAATAAGTGAAGAGGACCAGAAACTAACACACGCTCAGGCCAACAAATGCGGTCCATTGCTTTATACTGTTCTCTCCTCTCCATAATCAAAGAACAGAATAAAAAAAACCGAAGAATATCGATCAAGAATGGAGTGAATTTTTTTATAAATATTACTTAATATAATTAGAGTTAATTACCAATAAAATGCAAGAAATGTGGACGATTGTTGAGACCCAAAACGTAGACAATAACAGCGGGATCAAAAGAAGACCAGGTTTTCCTCTCTCACCAGGATCATCAGTATCAGTGTGAACATGATATAAAACAATCATTTGAGGGACCTCCACTAACACTTCCAGCGGTGAATGTGTAACAGTCGATTCTTAATTTTACACATATTTGAACTCTGTACGTGCTAATTTTACAATCAAATATAACGTCAGAATATACTACAGAGTGTCCCGTAAGTCCTTTTACCCTTGAACCTTTTCCTACTAGAATAGGGTGAAGGTAAAGGGTGTAAATGGATTTATGGGACACTCTGTACTATCTAACAAAATTATATCATGAAAAACTATCATGAAAAGTACGTGATTTTAGTTTCATCACATCTCTATGAAAATCGCTTCCGTGATCGAAGAGCGACACAATAAAATATCGTATAATAAAGTCAATATTCATAATAAAAAATTATCCTTCAGTCTGAATTAAAAAAAAAAAACAATCTGAGATGCTTTGACTCATGGCTCTCATCAAATAAACTGTTACAATAATTTCTACATTTAATTCTTTTTAGGAAATACAATACTATTATTTTGGTTAATTTTAAAACTTACATATTTATATAATCTTACATAATATTCGAATAAGTTGAAAGGATTGATTCAAAAACGTATTTATTTCGGTTTCAGTCGGTCAAATATACAAACCTTTAGGTATAAATAAAAATAAATTTACAAGCATTTATAACATTCATTATAAAGAGATACAAAAATGTATATATATATATATATATATATATATATATATATACACACAGTATATATATATGTGTGTGTGTGTGTGTGTGTGTGTGTGTGTGTGTTTAAGGTATAAAGAAAATATATTTCTTTTAGCAGGTATTTTTTCTAAGGAGGTTACTCTTAAAAGTGTATGAAAAAATAGTTATACAAATTCTGAGCGACACTAACAACTTTCTGTGAGGTATAAACTCTTCCCGACTATATATTTATTTAAGGGTTTCTACTACGAAAGGGAATTGATCACAATTATAAGAAATAATGATTGTGCATTATCAAAAAATGTACCAAATTAAAAGATATATATATGTATATGTATATATATATATATATATATGGAATAATGATAACAGCACTGAATGAGAGTTTGACCCCTAAACTCCAGGACTTCAACTCCACCGTCCCAGAAACTTTGGCGTTGCCGTTCACTGCAAGAGCGGTGGGGTTGCACTCCTTACGACTTAGAGGTCTTCACGGTCCTACTTTTTTAAGCTTGGCCCGACCCATATCCGTGGGTTTTGGGTCCGGCCAGTTATGTTCTTTTTATTTTGAATCCCGTGTCGGCCCTGGCTCGTAAGAATTTTATAAAACACGCACTCGGCCCGGCCCGTACCCATTTTAGTGTAATATTGGACCTACATGCAGTATAATAAATTGATTCGCGATACTCGTAGATCGTTAGTGTATAGTATACAGAAGTCACATTGTAGTTTATAAAATTTAAGTGCTGCTACTTACGAAAATTAAGTTACAAGTTTTTATGTAAGAATAAGAGATCGTCGGTGAGTCAATACTGCATTTGACACTGTGTCACCGACCTATGACACGATGTCATCTATAGTATTGTAGGTACGTGACTATCGAAATAGAGTATTATGACAAGAAGCAACTATAAAATTAATGTTAACATCATTTTTTTTTTTTAATTTATAAATATTTGAAATTAAATTATTTTTGTATTTTTTATCATTCACTAACCATTTGAAAAAAGGGAACGCCTCTACCTGTCCAGGCCCGTATTCAGAAACTATATTTTCAGCCCATATTCGGCACGTGTCCTCCATGCTTTCAACGAGCCCGCTCATACCCTGCCCATGGGCCGGGGCAGGCACGGTCTTACGGGCCTACTCGTGTTCTGGCTAACGTTGAAGGGTCAAACCCCCATTTAGTGCTGCACGCGTTATTCAATCCTATTACCTCGTGGTTTATTTAGCGAGGTTAGTTCCTTATATATATATATGTCTTATTACGATAAAGCATCCAGTTCTAATTATAGCCCGCTATCGAAATAAAAATCTACTGAAAGGTATTTGGCTCCAGTGATTGTTGACACAAAAAATCTACTTTTATAAATTTAACATTTTTTTCTTCAGTTCAAAATTTTTAGGCACAGATCTTTCAATGTTTCAAATACTGAAAGGCTTCGGTACTCAATTTTGCCACAGTCAACCATTAAATGATAAACATTTATTTTTAGTATGCGTGAAGATAATATTGACTATATAACTTTTCAATAAAAAAATTTTTTAAATCGCGAATCATAAAATGAAAACATGGTGCCAAAGAGAACTTACAGAAAACGATAAAATAAGGGGGGGGGGATGAAAAAGGAGATACTTTGATAGCAATTAAAATTATTAATCCATTTGCCACAATGAACGAAATATTATAACGAATATTTTTTTTATACGAAATAATACGGTACACATTTATGTACTGACGATAAAAACATTAATTGGATCGTTGAAAGCCGAAGTGATCTATCTGCAAAAATATTAAAATTCTTGCTTTTATTTCATCACGTAATTTACACACGATGATCACTTTATAACGCGTTCAATGAGTTAGTACAATAGTATCGCCTCAGTAACGCTTCAAGCATAACTAACTACTCACTCACTCAACGCATTACAGTGATCGATGTTCAGGTTTGGAAAAAAAAGTGTTAACAGAATTTGTAAAAGGCATAAAAAATTACTAATTGTTAATAATATTTCTTTGGATATTTTATTATTTTTGGTACCAGTAATAAAATTTAAAAATAAAAAGCACCCAATCCTTAATTAATGATTAGTAATGTTTTATGCTTTACAGAAATGTTTCTCGACGAATTTTCTCCCGAAGCTATACATACTGTACATCACTCCTGGACAAAAAAAAAACCAAGAATTTTATTATTTTTTCAGGTATATGACGTCATCTTTCAATCTTCCAATCGTGCATAACCTTATTCATTATACCACTGTCTATTAAAGTGGGTATTTATAAAAAAAAAATGAAATCACTACATTCGTTATTATTACACAGAAAAGATTTAAGGGTACGGTCCTATAATATAGGAACAGTAAATAAATTCTGCTGTAGCACGATGGTATAATGTAAAAATACAGATTTTTAAGTAATCAGAAATGGATCTTAAATTCACTTCCTGACTTCAGGAAGACACCTTAATTGTTTACAACAACCGGAATTAAGACTATAATATTCATTTAGAATTACGTTTACAAAATAAATTAAAAAGTAACCGAAGTGTAATATATATATATATATATAACCGAAGTGTAATATATATATATATATATATAATATATATATATATATATATATATATATATATACGGTGAACCAAAAGTAGGTGGACAGTAGGTTGAATACGGTTTGTGTTATATTATATTATAACTATGGTGTTCATTATAACTATGGTGTTTGTGTTATATTATATTAAATATTATAACTAAATTTATTTAAATTTTATTTTGTATTATAGTATACAAAAAAATTAAATATGTATTCTCAAAATAAACGTTATCATTTACTGTCCACCTACATTTGGTTCACCCTATATATATATATATATATATTAATATATATATATATATGATACACACAGACCGTGCATGGAACGAGGAACTCTTCTGGGATAATTAAATCCACTATAGTCCGAATAAGTAATGGTAAATGACAAATACCATAGTTTTTCTTTTTCATGATGCTAGCCCGACGTGGGCAACGGGTCACTCGCAAAGAGGTCCCATAAATATAGCTTCCCTCACCAGCTATCTGCAAAGCAGACAGGATCCAGATAGCTGGTGAGGGAAGCTATATTTATGGGACCTCTTTGCGAATGACCCGTTGCCCACGTCGGGCTAGCATCATGGAAAAGAAAAACTATGGTATTTGTCATTTACCATTACTTATGCGGACTATAGTGGATTTAATTATCCCAGAAGAGTTCCTCGTTCCATGCACGGTCTGTGTGTATCATAAAAAACTAACTCAGGGGACCATTCTGAGTTCATTCCCATATATATATATATATATATATATATATATATACGAAATTATATAACTGATATTTCGGTTTAACTTTTTATTAAAAAAACCTTTTAAAGTCCAGAAAATGTACGACGCACTCCTTAAATATTAAACATTTGGTAAAAATTAACTTTTAGTACATTGTAATAATTAGTCACAGTACTGTACTATATCTGTGGAAGTATATTCTTTAATTCCGAAACCAAAAACCTAAAATGTAGTTTAAGAACCTTATAATAACCAAAAAATTTCTGGTTTTTGAGTTGTATATATATATATATATATTATACTCTATATATTATATATATATATATATTATATATATATATATATATGCATTACTTAAGTGAACTCTATCCAAAACTTCACAAAAAAAAAATTTAGTATTGTTATTAAAATAGCCTCTTCAGTAGTTTATACAAACGTATAAACGCATTAAAAATTTATGAAAGACAGTTGGAAGTATCCCATAATTAAAAAAAGAGGAGAGTAAGTTTTATTCAATGTAGAGAAAGAAAGACGCAACCATTTTAAAAACTGAATTCCTGTCTGTATCTGTACCAAAATTTTTACTTGTTTTTCAACCAACACAATCACCCCTGTTTTATAGTTAAATACTTTATTTGTTTCACATATCACTGACTCCGAGAAAAGGGCTAAAATGTGTTATATATATATATATATATATATATATATATATGTGTGTGTGTGTGTGTGTGTCTGTGTGTGTGTAAACAGAATATGCAAAACTGAATAAGTTAACCCTTTATAGATTCGTTATATGAATTTTTTTCTGTTTGTTCATTAATTTCAAATTTGAGTTAACTCACTGCGTGCTCAATCTAAAATTATGCAAAAATTCAGAGATTGTATCTGCCAATTGTCTGAAAAACGATTTCAAGAATGCATATATATATATATATATATATATATATATAGGTGTATATAATTTTTTAATTGTTCACTTTGGGTGTTGTTGACCGTATGGAATTCAGGTTTTAGAGGAACTCGTCTTTATGGTAAAAAATAAATAATTTAAAATTTATGGAAATAAAGATTTCTTTATCTTCTATTATTAGAGATAAAAAAAATAGAAATAGATGACTATAATTATATATAAAGTTCAAAGAGTCGCAAATTTGGCTTACGAACACTCACATAGTTTAATTCTTCATTTTGAACTTTTTCATAAAAAAAAATTATTCAAGCGAATTCTGCCAACGAATACATTTCAATGTGTTTTGGGTATTTTATAACACCGTCATCAACTGCTACTGCGATAAAATCTTTATTGCCCAAATCAGCGCACTGGTTCAGAAAATCTTCAGAACACATTTCATTTGAAAGAGTTCTTCTTAATTGAGTTAAGTAAATTTTTATAAGGATTCTCTGAGAATCTTAGGGATTCTTCGAAAATGCTTTATGGAATTCTTTCAGAAATTTTTTCAGAGCAACGCCGAAGCGGGAAGTATGTCCTCAATGTTCCGGGTCTGACCATCTTCGTTTCCTGCCTCTGCCTTTCGCTTCGCTCTGGGAATCATCCGAAGATTTCTGACGTTCGGCTGTTCTCGACGCAGGACGACGAAACAGGCTCGAGGGTCTGTTTGGCGGAGAAGAATCGTCTTTCGTAACTTGACCGGGAGACGTCAGTGGTTCCGGAAGTAACTTTGGACAAAGAGGTTCACCGTCGGACGCGGTGGAAAGACTTTGGACGGGTGTAGGTGGAGAGGAGGGCGTCGTCGGTGGTGCTACTGAAGGCGCGCTAGAGGAGTGAGCGGTCGAAGGCCCTGGTGCGGTAGTTATGGAAGTAGTGAAGGCTGTGGAAGTGCTGTGGAAGATCTTTGGGGGTGTTTTAGGGGGTGGCATATCAGTGAAGGTTTGTTGCTGGTCTTCCGCTCCGTCGAGAGGAGTAGAAGACTTTTTCCTGAGAGAGACGCAAACATCGCCTACCATAAGTTGCCTCACTTTGAGGTCGTACTTGAGCAATGTGCTTTGAGGACTGCACGAGGACCACCCTCGGTGAAAGACGAAGAATGGATGATCGTCAGACGCCTCCACAGGAATCTGAAATATGTCAATTTAGTGAATCAGAACTGGACATTCACCCAACTCATCAAAAAAAAATTATCAACACATACCTGTGAGTTAAAGTAGCTTAGGTCATGTTAGATTACGTTAGGTTAGGTAATGTTAATGTGTGTGAATTAAATATCTAATCGATTTTGAGAATAACTTGATTCTTATAATTTTGTGTTAATTATAACAAACATTTATGAAGATTTGACGATAATAGTTAAATCCCCTTTTATTGGTTTGCTCATCCCTTCGAAATTCACACATTTTTAATATTAATTCATTTCAACAGATTACTTGCATAAAATTAGTTGAGTGGATATCAAATAATGACTTAAAATATAAATAAAGTTATTTTATTACAAAATTTCCAATATATATATATATATATATATATATCGAAAAGAAAGAATTGCATATCAATGGATTCAACTTACTAAGAGCGGATAGAACAGTGAGACGTAAAGTTGGATGTGCTATTTATATACATGAGATGCATATGACAGAGACGGTAATAAGTAAATCCAACAGCTTCGTGGAAACCCTTGCAGTGAAAATAGAGAAAATAAACTTCCCATTTATAACATACAAAAAGGTGAGTTGAAATATATTTATACAGCAAGATGAGGGGGGCACAAGAGAGGACCAGGAGCAAGCAAAAATGTTAATGGCTCTCACAAACGAGTTTATACGGACACAGGAGATAAAAAAAAATACCAGGAAAAATAACTACCTAGATCTGGTATTCACAAATCACACGAACTTCATTGCCGATATAAAAATAACCCCAACTATTATCTCAGACCACAACATAATCGAGCTATCAACAAATATGGCGATAACTTTAAAAGACAATACACATACGGAAGGAAGAAGCAAATTTGGGGCTTTTAACATAAACTCCAAGACTATAAATTGGGAAGAAATCAGATCACACATGGCCCAAATAGAGTGGAGAATAGTTTAGAAAATAAAACAATTGATGAAATGCTAATAACCTTGGAAGAAAAGAAGCTGAGAATTTTGGAAAAATATGCTCCGAAAGCACAGTCAAAAGGAAAGAGGCTAGAGAGGCAAAAGAGAAGAATATTCCGCTAAAGAGAGTAGCGACGAAGTTAGCTAATTGGTGGAGACAACAATGCCAGGAAAGTAATACAAGAATACAACTGGAGAGTATCGATATTCGATAGGGAAATATAGACTCTGATAAAGGGCCATAGAGAGAGGGAAGAGGAAAAGGCGGTTGAAGCAATAAAGGAAAATCTAAAATACTTCTACAGCTATGCAAAAAGGAAAAAAAAACGCGCTCTACTATCGGACCCTTAAGGAAAGAGAATAATGAACTAACAGACGATCTAAAAGAAATATCTGAAACATTGAGAGCCCAGTATAAATCGGTCTTCAATACCCCAAAAAGTGACAAAGCGATACCTATTTTACCCGAGATGTATCGAGAGCTATAGGACAAATGAAATCATATTCAGCTGCAGGTCCGGACAAATGGAACGCACTATTAATTAAAACCTGTAAAAATGAAATAGCTACACCCTTATACTGAATATGGAGAAGATCCCTAGATACTGGGGAAATACCGAGCATCTTGAAAAGAGCAAACATTGTCCCTATATATAAAGGAGGGATAGATCTCAAGCAAAGAACTATAGACCAGTGTCATTGACGTCCCACCTGACGAAAATATTTGAAAGAATAGTTAGAGAGAAAATCTATGACTTCCTGGATTCACTGGAAAGATTCAACGAAAATCAGCACGGATTCCGATCAGAAAACCTATAGAGCATTATAACAATATCCTAAATGCACATGAAGGCAATGAAAACTATGATGTCATATACACGGATTTTGCTAAAGCTTTCGACAAATGCGATCATGGTATAATAGCACATAAAATGAAACATATGGGAATAACAGGCAAAGTGGGAAAATGGATCTACAACTCCCTCAGAGAACGACTACAGTCTACAAGTCGTCAAAATTCAAGGTTTATCATCATCAGAATCAGAAGTACGCAACTCAGTACCACAAGGTACAGTGCTGGCCCCACTCCTGTTCATTATCATGCTAACAGACATAGACAGTGGAGTGAACAGCAACAGTATAGTAACATCCTTTGTAGACGATACAAAGATCAGCAGAAAAATCAGCGAGGCAAATGAAGTGGAGGCCTTGCAGAGAGACAAGAACAAAATATACAAATGGTCAGAAGACAACAATATGACAGTTAACACCGAGAAATTTCAGCTCTTGAGATATGGTAGAAATGAGGAACTTAAACAGACTGCATATTATGCTCCAGATAGACAGGAAATTCAGAGATGTACGAAAGCGGTCGACTTGGGGGTAATAATGCCCGATGATGCCAAATTCGAGACACAAAATCAGATAGGAATAAACAAAGCAAAAAGAGTCGCGGGACAGGTACTAAGAACGTTCAAAAGGAGGGACAAGACAGTAATGATTCCCCTGCTGAGAACACTGACCATACCAAAACTTGAATACTGCTCAGGTTTGACGTCCCCATATAAAAAGGCGGAAATTAATAAACTAGAAGACACGCAGACATTTTACAGCCAAGATTGATGGCTGCAAAGAACTCAACTACTGGGAAAGACTACGTAAACTAAATCTGTACTCCCTGGAAAGAAGAGAGAGGTACACCATAATCTACATATGGAAAATGATCGAAAAATTGGTACCAAACCTCAAACTAAACCCAATTACCATCCAAACAACGCTGGAAAATAAGAAAGTCAGAATGTGTAGTGTTCCCAAATTAAAGGCCCGACAAGGGACCTCCTCAACACTGAAAGAAAATAGCTTGGAATAGACGGAGTGATGGTAGATTTCTTTTCGGTGGTAAAGAAAATAAATTTACCATCACTCCGTCTGGCTCCAACCTTTCTAATATGGCTTCTTCCGACAACCAATCATTCCTAACCTTCTGTTCAATTAGTCCCTCACCTCGATAATAACCTGGTAAGACACTTCTCAATTTTGTTCACCTTTTAACCTTTTTTATATTTTGACTATTGATCACTCCTATATTTTATATTATTTTATTTTTAATTTTAATTACTTAAATATAGACTGTAACTCTATATTAATATCACACGGTTATTTAAATATATTGTATAAGTTTCTGTTCATCATATTTATTCATTCTTTATATTTGATTTTAAATTTTTAGCACTGATGATGGAAAATGAAATTTCCGAAACATCTGTAAATAAACACGTACCATCTCCTCGTCCTTTTATTTCTTACTAAGTTACGGTTCCCCAGGAACAGGTCCTTCAATCAAGTTATACAGGGTGATCGAAAAGTCTCTCCGCAGTAGTAATAAGATATTTACTTTATTGAAATTTTACATAAGGAGATATAAGAATTCTATAAATGTAATGACATATTTTTAGTTGAGTTCGTGTTTAAAAATGGTAATAAATACACAGAATTTGTAAGCGAGAATTCCAGAAACGATTTCCGGAGACACCATTGCCTCATCGAGATACTGTCCGTGATTTAATTGCAAAGTTTCGCAAGATCGGCTCTGTTCAAGATGCTCTGAGAAGTGGAAGACCATCCGTTTTAACTGAGGCAAAGTTGGGTGACATTTCTGATCGATTGCTACAAAGCCCAACAAAATCACTCAGGAGACTGTCGCAACAATGTGGATTGAGCTATGGCTTCACCCAAAAAGCAGTTAAGAAAGAACTCAAATTATATCCTTACAAAGTGACAGCCGTGCAGGAACTGAAAGTTGCAGATTTTCCAAACAGGTTAAATTATTGTGAGTGGTTTCATAATTTTATTAATCAAAATGGAGAAGACATTTTGGATGTGACGTTTTACACAGACGAAGCATGGTTTAGCCTTTCAGGGTACGTCAACTCACAAAACACGCGTCTGTGGTGCTCTGAAAACCCTAACAGTATTCACGAAGCTCCTCTACATCCTGAAAAAATTGGCGTCTGGGTTGCGATTTCAAGACGGCGTATCATTGGTCCAATATTTTTTTCTGAAACCATCAATTCAGAGCGTTACTGTGAGCAAATTTTATACTCATTTATTGGCCAGTTGAACGAAAACGAACTCCAAAATGCATACTTTCAGCAAGACTGCTACAGCACACACAGCTCGTTATTCCATGCAATTATTGGAAGATGTCTTCGGAGAACGCATAATTTCAAGAGGAATTTGGCCTCCCGGTTCACCTGACCTCACGCCTGTTGATTTTTACTTTTGGGAGGCCGCTAAGAGCAGTGTTTATAAAAATAATCCCAAAACTATTGATGAATTACAAACGGAGATCCGAACTTACGTGCAGTCTATTTCAGCTGAAACATTACACACAGTATTTGCTAATAAAGTAAGAAGGATCCGGCTATGTCGAGAAAACGGTGGAAAACACTTCCAGCACTTACTCTAAACAGGTAACAATGATATGTCATTACATTTATAGAATTCTTATATCTCCTTATGTAAAATTTCAATAAAGTAAAGATCTTATTACTACTGCGGAGAGACTTTTCGATCACCCTTTATATACAATACAGTATATTACCGTTCAGAATTGGAATTTTCGAAACGACTGCAGATTTCTCGTTCGTGCCTCGCAATTCATGATAAAACGTCATATCCTCTATGCTATCGATATATGGCTACGTATTAGGGCGGAGTGAAACAATTTTTTATTTCAAATTTATTTGCCTCACTTGTTTTTTGGTGTATTAGAACATGAAAATGATGTATTCAGTCATTTAATGTTTGTAACTCAAACCATCTCTCGCATTTTTACATAAAAGCAAAATGGCCATCAGCCGGTTGTCCATAATAGTGGGCCGGCCAAAAATTGAAAAGTCATCTAGAAAAAAAATTAACGGCGTTTTTTGTTAATAGCAGGCACCCACCTTAGATAAGTAGTATTGAGGATGCCAAACAAGATGTGGGTAGATGCCACTCTCAAATTTGGGTTTGAAGGTCCCATACAAGGTTACAAAAGTCAAATTCTGAAAAATTCCGAATTTTTGCATTTCAGTGGTGGCTCTATGTAACAACGTGTTTAAAGGTGTATCATTAGCACATAAAGCATATTTTTGTGATTTTATGGATAATAATTAAATGTAACTATGACTCTGGATGTCTTTATTTCCATTAAAACTACATTTAGCATGCTGGGTGAGGTGCGCATGTGCCTACTATTACCACAGTACAAGTAATAGCATATTTTCACATGTTGAATATTTTCAATGCACTGGCAGGCCAGACACTGGTTTGGTATATGCAATTAAAAGAGTTCAGACAGTGCCAGCTGGTAAAATAATAATAGTAATATTGCTAAAGGATAGGTATGTTTCGAATTGTTTCAATATATCTGTGGCTACTACATACTGCCATTCCCACTTGTCTTTGCAGATAGGGAGCTCATCAGCAATGGACCCTGTAGCTGTCATCAAACGTAAGAGGAAACGTCAGGATGTCAGTGAGGATTGTTGCTTCTTCTGCCAAAGCAGCGCTGGTGACCTGCGCACAGCATCAGCAGAAGGAAAAGCAAGAACTATGATTGTGGGCGGTGGGAGAAAGAACCTGGGAGATACCCACTATCTTGATGTTTTACAAAGACTGGAAAGTCATTCCAAGGATGATTTCAATGCATTGGAACTCAAGTGGCATAAATCATGCTACTCTTTATTCACCTCTGAAGGCAAACTCAAAAGGCTTCGAAGTCAGCAGCAAACCATGGGTGCATCGGCGACCACAAAAAATACAGGCTCTCAGGCTTTTCCGCCAAAGCGTAGACGTTCAACACCAGTGATTGACTGGACCCTCTGCATGTTTTACCAAAAGAAGACCACAAAGAAACTGCACAGGGTGGAGACAATGGTGAAGTCAGGTGACTTGATCCAGCGTGCCAAACACGACCCTGTCATGAGCATACCGTTGTCAGCGGTGAGTGATGTGATTGCAGTTGAAGGCTGCTATCATCTGGCATGTTTGGTGACATTTGAGAGATGTACTAGAAAACAAGCGATGTCAGAGGAGCAGCAAGGGATAGAAAATGTGTGCATGACGAGGCTGTGCAAAGACTTGACAGTAGGCCTGTCTCGTGGTCACGTATGTGTAATGACACCGGCATCACCGTGAAATACTCCAGGAGAACAACGTTCTACGAAGATGTTCAAAGACTGCTTGGATCAAACGCCAACTATGTACGCCCATTGTCAAGGGGCCCGCTGCTGATTTACCCTGAAGAGAGCTCAGATTTCATCATCTCCAAAGCACTGGCTAAGTCTTGTGAACAAGGTCCTGTCACCTCTGAGTCAGAGTCTACTGAAGATGAAGATACTGATGTCCGCATGTGTGCCACTAGCAGCATATTCCAAGATATGGTACACGTGGCTCTGAAGGTTCGACAAGATCTTCTTGAAACTCTTGAACACTCCGAGACATGGCAAGGTCTTCATCAGGAGCATGTTGATCGCGTCATACCCGACAGTCTGTACCTGTTTCTACGATTGCTCTTTGGGGGAATGGATGCTGTGGATGAGGGAAGTGAAGAGGACCAGAAAGTGAAGCAGAGTGTGTGTACCATTGCCCAGGACATAGTCTATGCAGTCTCCAACCGACGAAAGTTGACACCAAAGCATGTGGGCTTGGGTCTTACTCTGCACCAAGCCACCGCTCAGAAGCACTCCTAGATCTGTTCCACGTGGCAAACCACACTATTGGTATCGACACTGTAAGAAGGATAGACACCACCATCGCCAGAACATCCTGGAGAGGTATGCTGAGAATGGATGTGTCTACATCCCTGACACTATCGTCAAAGAGAGAATGATTCACTGCTGTTGTGACAACATAGATGTCTTGGAGTCAACCTTAGACGGGAAGAACACCTTCCACAGCACTCAACTGATGTTATGGCAGAAAGGCCCCCCTCCACAGCAGAGTCATGGCCAAAAGGGTGGCAAGCACAAGAAATCGAAATCTATCAAACCTGATGACCTACAGGAGTTCCAAAGGCTGGACCAGGCTACCCTCCCATCTAGCAAGAGGCCATCTCCTCCTGGCTACGACACTGACATAGACGACTTGTCACATGAACCTGAGAGGGACCGGGCACGTGCCAAGGACTTGGCCTGGGTGGTGTCACGCATCCATGATGAAGCGATGTCCGTTCCAAGCTGGGGAACATTCAGTCAATTTGTCAGCACTGCGGATCCATCAGTAACGACCGCCGGGATGTTGGCAATTCTGCAAGCACCAGCAGATGACAATGACACCATGACCACCGTCATCAATCGCTTCATGGCCATTTCGGAGTATGTCAGCCAGAAGTACACCATTATCACTGCTGATCAGCCTCTGTACAGCAGGGGTAAGGAACTAGTCTGGGCAAACTCGAAATTTGCCAACGTGGTCTTGCTCATGGGAGGCCTCCATATCTGCTTCAACTTTCTGAAAGCCATTGGTCAACACATGGAAAGTGTGGGACTTGATGACTTATGGACAGAGGCAGGTGTGTACGCGGCTAGCACAACTGAGACAATGCTGGACGGCAAGGCCTACTACAGAGCTGTGAGAGGTCACTAGCTGACGTATGAGGCACTGTGGCGCATCAAGTGGCAGATGTTTGAGTCATGGCTGCTGCAACTGGCAATGGAGATGAGAACGTCAAGCAGCTTGCCCTCAATGTTGCTTCGCTTTTCAAAGACAGCTGACATAGATGAGATGCGCGATGCTGTTGACAAATTCTCAGACGTTTTGGTAGATGAGAAATTCCACAGTCTCATGGAGGAATTCAATGACAAGCACTCTGAAAATCCCAACTTCATGCTGTGATCATCCTACACGGAAATGGTAGAGATCCTACTGGCATTCATCAGAGCTCAGAGAGCTGGCATGTGGAGTCTCCACATAGAAGCCTTTGCTGTAATGCTGCCTTGGCTAACTATCTATGACCACACAAACTATGCACGTTGGGGGCCGGTCTACTTGGCTGATATGAGAGGTCTTGAGAAGTCAGCACCAGAAGTTCATGCAGAGTTCTGTAATGGGAACTTTGTCGTCAAGAGGACGGCGAAGCGCTTCAACTAAGTTCCAGCTGATCAGGCAACCGAATGGATAAATCGTACATGGAAGATGCACAATGGTATCATCGGCATCACAAAGAATGACCAAGCAAGAGACAGGTTCTGCATCACATGGTCAGAGCGGTCACGCATCTCTCAAGACCAGTGGTGTAGTGCTGTGGGAACGCGTGGGAACGGCGTTCCCTTACTTTTTTTGGTAGACGGAACGGCGTTCCCTCACTATTTCAAATAAATCCGAACTTACAAATCTCTAACGTCATGAAATTTTAATTCCCACCCATAGAAGAAATACAGTATGAGAAAGAATCATTAACTGTTTCATTTCTTTTAGCTTCGACTGAGGCAATGCTAGCCTATAAAGATCTGATGAAACAGTCACCACGGCGTACCAGTTGTTAACTTTTTTTTAGTTAATCATTCCAGTTGTTAGCTATTTTTATTGATCGTACTGGATGTCATATATCTAATGGCACTGGAAATACTGCATCTTCAACCTTGGAATATATCCTAATATCCAGTGCATATGACCTCAAAATATCCCTGAAATTGGTCAGATTTCAAAAGATTTCCCGGGGGGCTTACAGTGCCCCCGGACCCCCAGCTGTATGGGCTCGCCATTGTCCCCCCCGCATCTGAGTAACACTTTCAAAATGCGTTCCCTCACTTCTTTATTTAGCACTACACCACTGCTCAAGAAACAAGATGCCTCTTCAATCTTCAAGATGATGATGGGAAAGCCACCTTCACTCGGGTTGACAGTCTGCCTTCTCGCACTAGGCGTGACGCTTATGATGTCATGAAGCTAGTTCAGCAGTTGAAGCAATTTGACGTCTTCAGAGTTCACGTGAGTGAAGTAGAAGATACAGATGCCGCCACTAACATCCCACTTATTTCACTGGCAACCAAAGACACTGCACCCACAGATGTTGTGGAGAACCTGCTGACAGCTCAGGATCGAGGAAAGCAGCATGTAATCGGCTTCATGAAGGAGAGACTGATTGAACAGATCGTAGGCTTCCATGAAACGATGAAGAAACATCGGTCTAAAACCTTCGCTGATGTGTACAAAGCTACAGATTCCACCAAGCAGAACATGCAGAAGACCATCAAAGCTGATAGAAAGCTACTACAGCGGCTCCTGAATGCCGCGACCGTAGGTCGCATGGTGGAGATGGTCAACGTCTTGCAGCATGAACTGTCCCCAGTCCCATTTAGTCTGGCGAAGGCAGGAGGAGAAATGAATTCGACATCGAAGTCTGAGCTGATGAACATCCTGATGGCTCAGCAGACCATAAGCTCAGAGGTTCCAACCTTTGATCTGAAGACCTGTGTGATGATAGATGGCCATGCACTCATCCAAACTCTTGGCAAGCCTGGCGGCTGTCGGACATTCGGCGACTATGCTGAAGTGTTCTTCAAGGCCGTGACGAGTTATTTCAATGAACACACAACAAGAGTTGATGTCATCTTTGATCGGTACGCAGGGGAAGGATCGATCAAAGCAGTTACCAGGACAAAGCGTGCAAGCAAGAAGAAACCGACTCGGAAAGTCATTGATGGCCCACAAGTTCCACTGCCTGAAGTGTAGAAAAACTTCATGGCCCTGGATACAAACAAGGCTGACCTAGCCTTGTTTCTGTCTAACGTCATCACTGAGAAGGACAGAGATCTTCAAGAAAGATGTCAGCTGGTGACAGGGGATGGCTTCTCTGAAGCCATTGAAGTACGGTCAACCACATGACGTTCCACTGCATAGCAACCATGAAGAAGGAGACACCAGGCTCATCCTTCACTCATATGATGCAGCGTCCCAGGGCTATGAACGAATACTGGTAGTGTGCAGAGATACTGATGTAATGGTGCTGCTGATTCACTTCGTTTGCACCAAGGTCGCTGAAGCGTGGATGCTGTGCGGAACGGCCAAGAACCGAAAATGCTACCCCGTGCACGATGTATTGAAGAGTTTGTCGCCCCCAGTCAGGGACAACCTGGTCAGCTTCCACGCTTTGACCGGGTGTGACACAGCCTCGTCCTTCAGTGGTCATGGAAAAAAGAAGTGTTGGAAGGTGTTCAGTGACCACCCACTCCTGCTGCACGCCATTGGTCGAGATGGGGATATCGCAGATGTTGAGAAGTTTGTGTCATTTGTATGGCACCCCGGAACAACACACAGTTGATGACGCCAGAGTTCACCTTTTCGGGGGGGCCAGGAAGACGCTGGAAATGCTCCCACCGACAAAGGATGCCCTGGAGCTCCACGCCAAGCGGGCAAACTATCAGGCCAAAATATGGCTCCAGGCTGACAAAGAGCACGTAGATGTTGAAGGTCCGGTGGACACTTCAGCCTGGAAATTGGAAGATGGGAGCCTCCTACCAGTGTGGACAAGACTTCCTCCAATCCCTGAAGCCTGCCTGGAGCTTGTTGCTTGTGGTTGCAAGAAAAAGTGCAAGACAGCTAGATGCAACTGCTTCAGGGAAAAGATGAAGTGTACAATAGCTTGTGGTTGTGACGACAGCGGTTGCTGTAACCCAGCTGGACAGTAGATTTATGTCTCTCTTCCGGGCTGAAATCGAGAGAAGCTGGAATGTTCTGTAAGGAACTAATAACTCTGTTCTTAAGTGATTGCAATCCACACAATTGTGACTGTCAGTGCAGCATTTCGGTGCTGTTCATCAAGAAACGTGAACTTGTAGATGTTACTAGTGTGTAAACTCGAATCAGGCGAGTTTGTCTAAAACAATTCGTCTAAAATACAATTTGTCTAAATCAATTTGTCTAAAACAATTTGTCTAAAATAGTTTGTCTAAAATCAATTTGTCTAATAACAATTTGTCTAAAATACAATTTGTCTAAAAATAATTTGTCTAAAATACAATTTGTCTAAACAAACAATTTAATATAATATGGCATACAAATTGTTGCCTGATGTACAATACTATTTATTACTTGCCACGCCCCATCTTAAAAGGTTACCTCTTGTGCGGAATAGTACATCGAAATCAGTTATCCCGGAACCCATAACCCGGTTAGGTTAGGTTAGGTTAGGTATATTATGAAATAAAATCAACCCATTTTCAATCTTTTCATCCTCACTCCAAATTTATCAAGCAGACAAATGCATTTCTAGTTATCTTCAGTTATTAGTCAAATTGTATTTTAGACAAATTATTTTTAGACAAACTATTTTAGACAAACTATTTCGATGTACTATTCCGCACAAGAGGTAACCTTTTAAGATGGGGCGTGGCAAGTAATGAATAGCATTGTACATCAGGCAACAATTTGTATGCCATATTATATTAAATTGTTTGTTTAGACAAATTGTATTTTAGACAAATTATTTTTAGACAAATTGTATTTTAGACAAATTGTTATTAGACAAATTGATTTTAGACAAACTATTTTAGACAAATTATTTTAGACAAATTGATTTAGACAAATTGTATTTTAGACGAATTGTTTTAGACAAATTCTCCTAGACGCGTGTAAACTGTATAGTTATGGGGCTATATTTACTGCTTTGTGATTTAGTTGTGATAATTCTGTTACTGTGAGTACTTAATTCATGCCATCAAACTTATTAGGCATTAATCATGTTAAAATAAATTGTTCTGACAAACAGACTTGCTCAATGTTTTTTTTTCGCCAATTAAAATAAAAAATCACAAATTTTTAGCACAATTTCGGTCGTGATTAACTTCAATTTGACCTTGAGTTGGTAATTCGAATGGAATAAGCGTGTCATCATACTTCTTTATCACTAAGTGTGGCAAAATGAAACATTTGGTCAAATCAATTTGCTCAGAATATTTTTTTAAAATTAAAATTAGAAAATATAATTTTTTGTACAGTTTGACCTCGAAAATGACCTTCAAAGCCAAAAGCGAGGGTGGCATCCACTGGCATTTTATTCCTCACCCACAGGTACATTGATTTAGTATTGGTGCCAGCTATTAACAAAAAACGCTGTTCAAAGTCGATTTTTTAATTTTGGTCGGTCCACTATAAATAAAAATATGCTCATAACAAAAACTAGGTGTTCCATCAAAAATAAAATAATTGAAGAAAAACGCTTTATAATGCAAAACTATACTTAAAAAACACCATTGTGCATCCATTGTATTGAAATAAATTTGTATCTGGTCTCACTTGGTTGGATGTCGTAAATCAATTACATTTGAATGCGATATAAAATCCGCTCATCTCAAATATTATTATTTTTTCAGGAGAGGCATCAGATCCTTTTTGGTTTCAAGTGAGGGAAGCAGAGAGCGACTTTTTATTCTTGACCTAATAAATCCGTCTCTTGATTCCTGTGATATTATTGATGCTGATGCATCTGCAACCAACTTCGCGGCTCTTTCGACGTTCTGTGTGTGAATGGGGTATTGCTCATCTTTGAAACATTTTGTTTCGTACTCAAGCAATTCTTCATCACACAATTTAGAAGTGAGAGGTGGTTCACTGATATCAATCCTATCCCAGAAGATGTCTGTCCAATGTGATGCTTTGAAGTTCAATTCTGGTACTCTAAATTCTCTGATTTCCCTTGTATTGGCTTCCTTACACTTTCTTGTCTGTATTATTCGATCGATTGCAACTTTGCGCAGCTTTTGCTCACTATTTGACAGCATTGATAGAAGAATATTTTCTGAGTGAGCAAAATAGGCATTCCGTGATATATAAGGTTGGGCAACTTTTTGTATATCTTGGGGTAACAGATTGAACCTTTATATCGCATCAAAGATATGTTTGGGTCCATCAGGCAGATACGGTTTAAATTTTATATTGAACCAGTTAGGACCATAGTTCATTGCTATTGTTGGTTTTCGTCGTCGTCGTCGTTGGGCCTAGGCAAGCTACGGCTTGGGACCGTAGCGCATCTATCCGGTATAGGTTAACCTGGATGATGTAGCCATAAGCACTGCCGCTGGTTAAGTGCCAACCAGTGATTATCTCACTAGCCGTATTGAGTCCGTTAGGCGAAACTGCGACAGTACCAAGGATGGAAAATATAACCCTTGGATTTCTATTCTTTATTTGCAAAATGGACATGGTATTAGATTAAAATAATTATTTGAATATAAATAATTAACTGACAATTGTGATATATAATTAATTATGTTTACATACAATAAAATAATACAGTATACATAAAATTAGTATTAATGTGGTTTACAATTGAATTATGATGGGTAACTAATTTAAAATGAATTTATAGCTATTCCGAAATTCAAGACGGTAAAATTAACATTTATCTTGAAACTAAAATAAGAGTATTCACTACACACTCCCCCACCAGAGAGGAAGTTCAAAGAGTTCCGAACGACACAGATTTCCCCTGGACCTTTTTGGTAGCTACATGTACCTCGCTTAAGGTTGATTCCAAAAACGCAGGCTTAAGACGATCGATAGAAACCTTGTCGACCTTGGAACCGCGCTGGATGAGAAATGATTTGCGCGTACGTCGGAGAACTTCATAGGGCCCGTCATATGGACATTGGAGAGGCCGTTTTGGGACAGGTACACGAACGAAAACGTGGGTGCAAGACTGGAGGGCTGGGGAAACAAAGATGTTCTGTTGGCTAGTCAATCGAGGGGGAACAGGCTGAAGGGACTGCATGTGAGAGGAAAGTGTTTGAGCGAATTCCGTAGGATCACATGACTTATCCCCTGCAGTGAAGTAGCCACCTGGTAGCCGCAGTGTTGTTCCATAGACTAGTTCAGCCGCTGTAGTCTTCAGATCACTCTTAAATGCAGAGCGAATACCAAGCAACACGAGTGGAAGCTTATCCATCCAATGGGAGTCTTCGTGACACATAAGGGATGACTTCAGCTGGCGATGGAAGCGTTCGACGAGGCCGTTAGCTTGCGGATGATACGCACAGGTATGCGCATGTACTGTACCCAACAAGCTGGTAAACTTCTTCCAAAGCGAAGACTCAAATTGGCGACCTTGGTCAGTGATGACTTTTGTCGGCAATCCAAATCTTGATACCCATCCATGAAGAAAGGCTCTTGCAACAGTGTCCGCTTGGATATCAGGAAGTGGGATGGCTTCAGGCCATCTGGAAAAGCGGTCGAGACAGGTGAGCAGATAACGTTGGCCTCGAATCACTGGAAGAGGGCCAACAATGTCTACATGAATTACCTCAAATCGCTGGGATGGGGGCGGAAATGCGTCAAAGGGGGACCTGGTGTGCCTTTGGACTTTGGCACGCTGGCAGGCAAGGCACGTTTTGGTCCAATGTTTGACATCCTTCCGCATCGAGGGCCAAACAAAGCGAGAGGTAACCAGGTGTTGCGAAGCACGGATACCAGGATGGGAGGGCTTATGAAGATCCGTGAAGACTGCTTGTCTGTGACATGGAGGGACATAAGGGCGAATAGCAGCTGTTGATACGTCGCAATAGAGGGGCACAGACAATCCTGGCATACTCATTTTCTTGAGGGAAAGTGAGTGAGTGGAGTCTTCTCTGAGCAGGTCTTGTAGTTCCGTATCCTTATCTTGATCCTGTGCAATAGCATTCCACAGTGTAGAGCTGAGGGTAACAGAAGTAATCTCTATTCTTGAAAGTGCATCCGCTGGAGTGTTCAAGACACCTTTGATGTGGCGGATATCTGTGGTAAATTGCGAAATATAATCGAGTTGCCTGATGACTCTGGGAGAGTGGTTACAGCTGTTTTTATTGAAGACAGTGACCAAAGGTTTGGTCGGTAAAAACACAAAACTCTCGGCCTTCAAGGAAATGTTGAAAATGCTTCACGTTTAAGTAAATAGCAAGAAGTTCACGTCCGAAAGCACTATAACGCGTTTGGGCTGGCTGCAGCTTTTTCGAGTAAAACGCGATGGGTGCTTGTTGACCGTTAATGGTTTGTTCCAACACCCCACCGATCGCAACATCTGATGCATCGACCGTCAGAGTTAGGGGGGCATCACTGATAGGAAATGACAGAGACAATGCACTATTGATAGCATTTTTGGCATTGTCGAACGCCTGTAAACTATCGCTACACCATACCAATTTCGTTACCTTGCGTTTGTGTGTGATCATAGCGTGTAGAGGAGCAAGAACACTGGCACAGTTTTTAATGAACTTGTGGTAATAATTTACCAAACCTAGAAACCGACGTAACTCACGCTGATTATTTGGCATAGGGTAATTTTTTATCACTTCACACTTGTCCTGAAGGGGGTAATTCCGTGCTGCGAAATCGTGTGACCAAGAAATTCCAAGGTTGGCTGTGCAAACACACACTTAGATGCATTAATAGTAACACCGTATTGTTCTAAGCGTTGAAAGAGGAGTGAAAGATGTTCCTTATGTTCCTCTTCCGTTGAGCTGGCCACAAGCAAATCATCGATGTAGGCATAAACAAAGTCTAAGCCTCTGGTGACCTCATCTATAAACCTCTGAAAGGTTTGCGCAGCATTCCGTAGCCCGAACGGCATCTTCACAAATTCGAATAACCCAAATGGTGTACAAACTGCAGTCTTGGGAATATCCGAAGGCTCTACGGGAATGTGGTGGAAAGCCTTAACGAGGTCTATTTTACTGAAGATAGATTTGCCGTGGAGAAGAGAAGTAAAGTCTTGGACATTTGGTACCGGATATCGGTCCGGGATGGTTGTCGAATTCAAAAACCGGTAATCCCCACATGGTCTCCAGTCTCCTGACTTCTTCTGGACCAGGTGTAGGGGAGAGGACCAACTGCTTTTGGAAGGTCTTATTATCCCAAGATCTATCATAAGCTGGAATTCCGATTTGGCAGCTTTCAGTTTGTCCGGGGCAAGACGTCTGGGTTTTGCAAACACAGGGGGACCTTTTGTTGTAATGTGATGGGTAATGGTGTGCTTAATGGTATCACCCATCTGCATCGGTTGAAGAATTCCTGGATATCGCTGGAAAAGGCACTGGTACATGGAATTAGGGGGAACGAGGGAAAGTGCAGAGTTCGAGGCGTCCGGAAGGGCAACCTGTTTGGCAAGAACAGAAAGCAGTGTGGCCTGGTCGCATAAGCGTCGCTTGTCAAGATCCACCAGGAGTTTGAAATGCTGGAGGAAGTCAGCGCCGATTATGGGATGCTGCACTTGAGCACAGATGAAAATCCACTTGAAGGATCGGTGAAGGCCCAAGTTTAGTTCACGCGACTGAGTACCGTACGTGGGTATGCGTGAACCGTTAGCAGCGTATAGAGGCGGAGATTCCGAGTGCGTATGACCAGATTTTTGAGGGAATACACTGACTGACGCTCCGGTATCGACCAAGAAATTGACACCAGAGTTCCTGTCCTTTATGAATAACAGGTTGGCAGTACGAGTACTAGACGCCATTAGGACTCGCTGCTGGGGTTTTCCGACGAAAAATTGCAAGGGGAGATGCACTTCCTAGCCTTCTTTCCAAATTTAGAGTGGTAGAAGCAGATCTTCCCGGAACTCGAACGATGCCTCTTCGTAAATCTTGACCGAGAATGGCGCTTCTTTGCCGTTGATTTTGTAGCAGAGAACAAACGTGGTTGAGTTGTTGACTTAACTCTTCCACTTTCAACTCCAGTTCCGATTGTGTGTTCACGTTGTTGACCGGAGCTGTGTCAATCTCCACTACTTTGTCGGCAGTTTCTGCTAGTTTATCAACTGAAGTAGCAGGATCCATAGTGGCCAAGACACGCTGAGCTGATGGAGGAAGTTTCTGCAAGAACAACTGTCTAAAGATGTCCTTATCGAAGGTTTGTGCGCGTTCGCCTAGAGCGCACTGCATAGCCCTCAGCATTTGAGTGGGCTTACGGTCTCCAAGTTCTTCTTTTGAGATTAACTGATGTAGTTTCTCACGCTCGGAGACAGTGGTGCGGCACAGGATGGCAGACTTCAGATCGTTGTATGGGTCCTCACTCGTGGAAGTAGACACGATGACGTCACGGACTTCAGAGATGATGCTCGCTGGTAGAGAGGACAAAACATGATCGTATTTTGTCCTGCTAGCGGTGATCCTTCCCAAGTTGAATTGTTATTCCACTTGGTGGAACCAAATAAATGGATCACCCGGCCAGAAGACGGGGAGCTTTACGCTCAAGTGGGAGATGGCACCAGCGTCGTCAGGCATCTTCTCCTATGCTTGCTGACGTACAAGCAAGACGACAAGTTACCAACGAAGGAGTGGAGGTTGAGACGAGCGCAGGCACAGAGCGCACGGGCAGGGGTGAGGGGCAGAGGGCACGAGCGACGTTACAGTCTGGTCCTAGTCGCTCGGGTGAAGAGGGTGATGGGCACGAACGACGTTACAGTCTAGTCCTAGTCGTTCGGGTGAAGGGGGTGATGGGCACGAACGACGTTACAGTCTAGTCCTAGTCGTTCGGGTAAAAGGGGGGAATCCAACTCCGGGGTCACCAATTGTTGGTTTTCGTCGTCGTCGTCGTTGGGCCTAGGCAAGCTACGGCTTGGGACCGTAGCGCATCTATCCGGTATAGGTTAACCTGGATGATGTAGCCATAAGCACTGCCGCTGGTTAAGTGCCAACCAGTGATTATCTCACTAGCCGTATTGAGTCCGTTAGGCGAAACTGCGACAGTACCAAGGATGGAAAATATAACCCTTGGATTTCTAATCTTTATTTGCAAAATGGACATGGTATTAGATTAAAATAATTATTTGAATATAAATAATTAACTGACAATTGTGATATATAATTAATTATGTTTACATACAATAAAATAATACAGTATACATAAAATTAGTATTAATGTGGTTTACAATTGAATTATGATGGGTAACTAATTTAAAATGAATTTATAGCTATTCCGAAATTCAAGACGGTAAAATTAACATTTATCTTGAAACTAAAATAAGAGTATTCACTACACTATGAACAGAACAAGGCTACGTAACTCTCTGGAGAGATTCTTTTGAGAGACATAATAACGACATAGTCTGTTAGCTAGAGTTAACCATCTAGAGTTGTTAAGGGGACCAGGCTTCAGTTTCTCTAAGCTTCCGTCAACATATCCTTCTCTTATGGCCCCAATTATTCTGAACATGTATTGTTGATCATCGCTTAAATCTTCTATGAGCTCATCTGTGAGAACTGGGATGCTATCGGCCCCATCCGTAATTGGGGGAGAACTTTACCACAGGCATCTCATGGCAAGTCTTAAGAGCATCACCAATAGATCCATTGAATGATCTTGGCCCAGTTGTTTTCCTGTCGTATCGCTCACACAGATGCTTTAAGGGAAGTTCATTTGTATGTAACATACAAATGCTCCATTGCAATGGTCGGGTCAGCTTCTGCTCGATGAAATGGATTATGCCACCTTTAGACCCAGTGTTGACATTCGTACTGTCGCACCCTATCACCTGGAGATTCTGGTCTAGTGTCACTTCATTCAAGTAAGCGAACAACGATTCAGATACATCACTTGCTTTTCCAGATTTAGGGCTCAAATGATTAAGGTATTCTCCACCAGACTCACTCAATAGTACATAATGTTCTTCAACAATTATATCCTGGTACCATTTACCAGCTTCATTTGTCTTTACCAACGTCTTGTCTTTTCTCCCATCAAAATATAAAGCTTTAACATCACTATAACTTTGTGCAGCTTCAACTTGTAATGTTTTTTCTCAATTTCTGTCCCTCTCTTCTCACCTTACTTCGATCAATAAAAAGTCACTGTCTTTTTCGGTAATGATACCCAAATCCACCAAAGTAGCTGAAGCAATGGCCGATGCAGCCCTATCTGAAACACCAAATCTGTCAGCTTCCATGGCGAGATTGGGTAAAGGGGCTCTCATTTGAATGTTGGAGCATTCATATTCAGACTCAGTTGTTGAACTTTCTTCGGTACTAGAGAGATCAGTATTAGTATCAGGTGAAAGCACATCATCAATGACTAACTTTTCGAATTCTTCATGCATGATTACTTTTCTTCGCTTACTTCCTTGTTGTTCCTTCAACTTTCTTGCATTTCTTTTTGCTATAGATCTTGAAAGGGTAACATCCACACCTCCAATCACCATATTTCGCATAGTCCTCTGATCCTCAAGGAATTCCAGTTCTTCTTTGGGTATTATTGATTCTTTTGGACAAACACAAATAATATGTTTCTTAAGTAGTTGGTAATTAGTAAGTATCGCTTGTGTTGTGTGAATATATTTACTCGTTATCATAGTTATAACCAAATAACGCACAATATAACGCGATATCTTCTCTCAAAAATCGCTAGATATTATACTAGGGGGTCTTTCAAAATACGACTTCCCGCCATTTTGTTTTCGGCAAAAATGCGGCGGGTGGAGGATCCTAAAAAGAAAATATCTTTTTAGAACTTCTAGAGGGTCAATACACCAAATCATGAGTGAGGCAAGACGATTTAATATATTCATTCCACCCTACTGTGTATTGTATTAGAATAATTATCTGTTTTAACGAGTTCATGTATCGGATGATTTTTTAAACATATGACACTTTAAAAGGTTACATATTTTTTATTAACTGAAATAAAAGCATGAAATATTTACTGTACCTTTTCTACATATGGGAAGTTAGTCCTGTAGTGCGACATATACCTTGTGATGTCTTCTCAGCTCATTAAGTCTTTGCACACAAACAACAAAATTTTGCAGTACTCTGAACTGAGTATCTCTCACAATATAGGAAACTTCTAGTTCAATTGGTGCTTTCACTTCTTGTATTGTGTGTGGATTGTGTTTAAACACTACCTTTTAAATAATCCCACAGACAAAAGTCACAGGGGTTTAGATCTGGTAATGTTGGTGGCCATGATATTCCTTTAAACATAAACCGCAGGAAATCTGTTGGGCAGGACTTTTCCGTCGAAAGTATCGTGTAAGTGTCGTGAGCTGTGAGGACATCACATTGGGCATGTTTTGAAACTAAGGAACTAATTACCCATGTGTAGAGAAGGTACGATAAAAATTTAATTATTTTATATCAGTTAATAAAAAATACAAACTTTTTAAAATGTCACATGTTTAAAAAATCATCCGATATTTTATTTATTTTCTTCCAGAATAAATAAAAAATAACACTTCGAAAGATTTTAATGAGCTTAAAAAGTGTAGAAGGGCCCATTTTGATAGTGCTTCAGTAAGGAAAGTTGCCGAGATTAGAGATTACCAGTGTTTCAGAAGGAGCAGTCTCCAGGGTCATGACTCCACGCACGGACAGCACATTAAAAAAAATACAAGTTAGTACAACAGCGAACAGCCAGTAACAGTGACAGAACGAACTATAAATCGTGAACGAAAGACAACTGCATCAAAACTTTGTTTAGAGCTTAACAGTTGTCTGTAATCGACCACTGTCACACAAACCAACTAGAAAACAACTGAATAAGTAGCAATTGATGCGGTAGTCTTCGGTTCACGATTCACAGTTCGTGATAAGACTGTCGATTTTTTTCAGTGCTAGCCTAATTTTTCGCTCACTATTCTGCTTATCTAATATAGTTGTTTTAATGACCCTCTATGCTGTCATAACCCGCGAAATATGCATATTTCATCTTGGAGACTTTCGTTACTGAAGCATCATCCGAACGGGCCCCCTACTACCATACTCTCTTTAAGCTCATTTAAATATTTTTGAAGTGTAATTTTTATATTTACTCTGAAATAAAAAAAAATAAACAGAATCATATTGAAATGGCAAGTGTTCTATACGCATCCATATATCGATCTCGTACAAGATATGACCGTGTTCTGTAAATGATAGGATGGGACGCGGCATTTCACTGATTTTGTTCCAGTTAGCGCCAGACGATTTTATTTAGTCTCGGGGAGAAAAGTACTTTTTAGAAAAGTATCCCAAATAAATATTATCAATAATGTAATAAGGTTTTTGTTAAGAAAATTATAGGTCATTTAAGCAGAATATTCTTCTTCACACGGACCATCAAAACATGACAGACGCGTGTGTAATTATAAATAATAATTATTATTAATGGGAAATGATTTAATAACACGCTAATCTTTTAATCTTTCAATGAAATAAACTTTTCATTATAGGTTTAGACGTAGTACATGATCTCTTGACGGTAACAATATAGTATCCATTTCAATATGAAACCAGCGAACACGCAACCGAAGAAAATAAATGGCGTTAAAACTATGATAACTAAATTTTCGTCATACTCGTATTTTACCTCTTTTTTTCTCCGATGATGTTATTGTGAAGGAAATTGCGATACGAAATGCTGAATTAAAAAGGTAAATTTATCATCAACATTTATCATCGATCTACTCAAGTAAAGAAATTTATCGCTTCATTTTTGACCATACATAAACCGACTGACTGTACCTCCTTTTAAACATTAGCTACATGCATTTCTTTCATTAAAGCTGTAATATACTTTCAGCATGTTTTAACCTATTCTTAATTGAATTTTCAAATTTCAGCAATCGTGTTAATTTTTAATGCAAAGATTGCATCTTCAATAAGTCATGCAGGTGGGAATGGTAATTTTATTTAATCATTTTTGGGTAAATGTAAATAATGAAAAAGCATATAATGTATGTACGAATATATGTGTATATGTATATGTGCGTATATGTGTATGCGTGTGCAAGTAAAGTGCTCGTAACATATGCACTAATATACATACTTTGAACTTTAACTTTTTTTTTTAACAATCGCTTTAGATGAGTGACGTATTCCCAGATGGCAAGCATCCGTTGGGTCGATGCTGTGGTATTCCGGATACACCAAGGACCAGCATTCGACTAACGGGTAGCTGCTATCTGCGATTCAACTCATATTGTGCATCACCAAATTTCTTAATATTTGCGTTTTCATTAAGTTCTAGGGCCCGTGTCTCATTGCAGAGACTATTTTGCGTCCCTTTCCGACCCGGATGGACGGATATGGATAGACAAACCTCTTTGTTCGTGGAGGGAAAGATGAACGTGATGATCGACGTGTTCTTTTCGGCGTTGGACGAAATTGCCCCGACGGTGGAGGGGTCTAACGTGAGGTCTTCCGTCGCATTTGCCGCTTCTATGAAATCCGACGTCTGCAGGTCTTCCACCCTTCGCACGCTTTCTCCTACTGTCACGAGAGAACCCCTTCGGAAATGAGAGTGGAAAGGAGGGGTTGGAGACGCCTCCTGCTGGGGGGGTTCCTCAGTGTTGGGTGGAGTGGTCGTGGGATCACTAGTTTCAACTACAGTTTCGTTCAATGACGATGATGTCGGCGACCAAGGAGGTAAAAAAGGTTTCGAAGTATTCGGAGGGGATTTTGAGGTAGAGGGAGCGAAGACAGGGGGATGAAGATGTCGCTTTTTAGTACTGGGTTCCCCCAGGGGCTCTTTCGGAGAGAGGGTAGACGGGGCGCTTATTGGCGGCGAAACGTTGAACTCGGATGAGCGGGAATGTAACTTGCTCGATGTAATGTCTCTTTGGTCTCGGAGGTGGTCGAGGGGAGGTCTGTCCCTGAGGTCGAGAGAGGTCGGTTGGGGCGGGGGAGGAGGAGGGCCTAACGGACGCACCAATTCCGATGGTCGGGAATCGAGGGATGAAAAGTTCCGGAGGGGATGGCGAGAGTGGGGAGAGTCCCGCAGGTAAGGAGGGGGCGTTAGGAAGTGCGGAGGGTAGAAGTGGGATCGAAGAGGGAGGCTCTGGTAATGCTGGTAATAGTCAGCGACGGAGGGGCCGCCGATACTCGAGGGGAATGAGAGCCTTTCGGGAGGTCGGAGCGGAGTCATGCGAGCGACCTCCGTCAGCCAAGAGGCCGTGAAAGGTTGAGGATGGGGTCCTGACAGTGACACATGGGGATGCGGATGGGGAATGGGGGCTTCCTTGTGGCTCAAACTGTTCTTATTGTGATCGAAGGTGGGAGGGGCCCCCATAGCCCCTGGCTTAAACACGGCGCCGTCCGCTTTGAACTGAGGAGGCATTTCGGGCAATCCGAGAATAGGCGTGCGAGTGGACATAGATTGCGGGCGTCTTCCCTCGCCCATCTGCTGGCCGTGGGTGGCGCCCAGTATCATTTCACCTGCGGACGAAAACAAAACATTAAAGGTGGCTACACACGGGGGCGTACAAAGGTTCCCGCATCATTCAATAATGAGTACTTGCTCTTATGATTACTCTTTACACAAACCCTCAGGATAAAAGATACCAAAATCTTAGAAGAATTCGTTCAATGTTTGAGCGGAAATCTAGAAAATGGCACATAGCTTTGTAGATGGGAATCGGTATAAACTGGAAGATCTTTACAAAACTACTTCCGGGTTCGAGCAATAGAAAACACAGTCAGATGGACAAATAGATATAGATAATGGATAGCTCCCCTTATTTCTCCCTTTTATACAGTATGCAGTGTGTGTGTATATATACTGTGTGTATGTATATATATATATATATATATATATATATATATATATATATATATATGTGGAGGTGGATGTAAACATTGTGTATTTACCTATTGAGGTAATTTAATTTTAGTTTTTATAGTGATGAAATTTAATTTAATTTTAGTTTTTATAGTGATGAAATTTAAATGATTTTAATTTTGTATTGATGCAATTTTCATTTTGCTTTAAGGTTTTAATTTTAATGGTTTTAATATTGTATTGATGTAACTTTCACTTTTCAATTTTGTTTTAAGGTTTTAAGACTTAACTCACTGATGATGACAAAAGATTTGTCGAAACGTCTGATGTACAAATAAATGAAAATGTTTGCCGTTGTGTTGATTCTTCTTTTCATATATATATATATATATATATATATATATATATATATATGAAAATTATTTCACGAAAGTAACACGTGAAAAATATTTATGATGAATAAAACCACGAAGGAAAGGAAACACAGAAAGGTGCTCAAGCGCTTTCGTCTAATGACATCCTCAGGAACACTGAAGTACATAAAAGGGTTACAGCCTATATATAGGTTACAGAAAAAAAAATATATATATACATATGCAATAAACGGAGAAGTAAAAATAAAAATTAAAAATTAAAGGATTATCGTTGAGGCATACAAATTTGTAAGGAAAAAATATCGATTTTTAGCACAAGATCAAATGAATTATTTCCAACCAATGTTATAAAAAAAATAAATAAATAAGTAAATTAAAAAAAAACAAAAAAAAAACAAATTTATACTGGAAATCTGCCCGGGTTTTAACACTCTGCCTTTTATGGTTAAGGTTCGATGTATATAAAAATAAAATGAAAATTAAAAGTTAATAGAGTAGCATACAAGTTTACCTTTGCTTATGTTGAAGTTATTTGTAAGTTGGATAATGGCAGACTCAAGAATATTTCTATTAACAATGTTGCTAGAGTGAAATAAAACTGAAGCATTATTCCAATCAATACAGTGGGATAACTCTGACAAATGGACAAAAAGGGCACTGGACAACTGTCCTGTTCTAATGGAATATTGATGCTGTTTTATACGTGTGTGCAAATCCTTTCCCGTCTGACCTATGTAAAAGGAATCACATTGTTTACAACCAATTTTATAGATAATGCCTGAATTATTGGTAGGGCTATTTTTTACTATGATATTTTTCACAATATTGTTATATGAAAATACTACATTAATATCCAAAAGTTTAAGTACATTAGCAATGCCTAAAAAGCCCGGGAAAAATGGAAGTACTAAAATATTTTTTGACAAAGTACGAGTGTTATTATTGACACGATAGAAAGTTCGTTTTGCCTTGTTGAGACAAGATTCCATAAACGCAGATGGATAACACAGATCACTTCCAATACCGTTGATTTTTTCCAATTCGGCATCGATGTATTCCGGACTGGCGATCCTAAGGGCGCGGAGAAACATTGATGAAAAAATGACCTTCTTAGTGGGGGTGTCATGTCTCGAGTAAAAGTGTACGTAGGACAAATTGTTTTTTTTTTTCCGATAGATACTAAACTTAAAACCTAGGCTTTCCCTATGTACACGCACATCCAAAAATGGGATTGAATTGTCTTGTTCCACTTGTAAAGTAAACTTAATGGAGGGGACTTGATCATTTAACTGAAGGAGGAAGTTATCCAGGTCACGATTCATGGGCCAGATACACAAAATATCGTCGACGTACCGCAACCAAGGGATGCCAACCCCCAGGATTCTCGGAATGTAAGTAATTTCGAAAAACTCCATATAAATATTGGAGAGGAGGGGCGATAAGGGGTTGCCCATGGCCATCCCAAAAACTTGTTGATAATACTCGTTGTTGAAAGTGAATTTACAGTCTTTGATGCAAAGCTTAATAAGTTCCAAAACAATGTGTGAAGGTAGTGGCAGGTCATACTTATGTAATTCTTGGGAGAGAAAGTCAAGCATATCGTCAATCGGCACTTTTGTAAACAATGAACAAACGTCAAAACTGATCAATCTATCGTTAGTTTCAGTACGTGCATTATTCAATTTTTCAGTAAGATCCATGGAATTTTTTACATGTGAATCAGAGATAGTTCCGAGAATGGGGGACAAGACTTTGACAAGCCATTTGGAGAGTTTATAAGTAATAGAGCCCACCGAGCTAATAATAGGGCGCATAGGGTTGCCAGGTTTGTGGGTTTTAATAAGACCGTAAAGGTAGGGCAGAGAAGGTGAAGTGGACATGAAAAGCGGAATTAAGTCCTTATGATCTTTGAGAATGCGTTTCAAGCCACTATTAAATAATTTGATGACGTCATCCTGCGGGTTCTTCCTAAGTTTGCTGTATGTGGCGGGGTCCTGGAGAAGCTCGTTCATCTTTCTGATGTAGTCCACTTTGTCCATAATAACTATGGTGTTAGCCTTGTCTGCTTTAGTAATATGGAGCTCCCCATCTTTTTTTAAATGTGAGAGGCTATTGCGAAAACGTTCAAGAGTTATCTTCGTAATTACTATTCGCCGCACTATAAACAAGGCCTTTAACTATGTTAAACAAATACTGAGGGAAATTACACTTTTTTTTTTTCGAAACAAGCGAGACTGTAACAAATTTGTAAAGCCGAAGGTTTTTTAACAATAAAAAAGGACATACCATATCCAAGGGCACTTTTTGCATCGTCACTAATGTTTTTCGAAGAAAGGTTCAAAACACACTTTGAGCTTGCTTTTTTACTCCACTGACTATTTCGAATGAGACTTTTAATTTTTCGATCCAAAATGTTACGAAGTGAAGTTCTCCGACGCAACTCGTTGTAAATTTCATCAAACAAAGGTTGGATCCACGGTTGGGGAATAACGGTTACAAAATTATGTTTGGCGATGTTTAAATTTTTGAAGGCGGACCACTCATTTTGTCTGGTGACTTCAATATGTTTCTTTAAAATTAATCTGCTGAAGTTGTTGAACGGATGGTCGTCAATTTGTCTGAGGCGAATCGGAAGCAGGGATTTGGGAAGAACTTGCTCCTCTAGACAATTAGTAAGAAACTTTCGTCGGATACGAATTGCATGCCCCTTCATTAATGTAGAAGAAAATACGGACACAAACGGAGACAAGAGAGGGAACAGCAAGCCGAAGGAACGCGTGGTGTTCATTATATGAAAATTATTTCACGAAAGTAACACGTGAAAAATATTTATGATGAATAAAACCACGAAGGAAAGGAAACACAGAAAGGTGCTCAAGCGCTTTCGTCTAATGACATCCTCAGTAACACTGAAGTACATAAAAGGGTTACAGCCTATATATAGGTTACAGAAAAAAAAAAAAAATATATATATATATATATATATATGTGGAAAAGTGTTTCCACGAGAAAATAAATTTATGTTAAAATTTAAAGATTATATTTATCATTCTGTTTGTATAAATTAACATATTAATCCTTTAAAAGATATTATTCTGTTCATCTAAATTAAAATATGATTCCGTTACATTCTTAATTTTGTATAAAATGTCTCATTGCCAGTGGAAAGCTTGGCGCCCTTTTTCTTAACCCTAACGAAAACAGTTTTGCCACATCTATAATCTAAACAGAGATTTCCAAATTGTAAATGTTCTTTTCAATTATTATAAATCACATAAAAGAGTTTAGTATAAAACTACAATTGTATAAATTCTTTTGCTAATATCATTTTATACCAATTCTCTTGTTAATACCATTATTAGAGTAGGAATATACAAGTAAATAAAGCTTTGGTAAACGTGGCACCGCGAGGGTTTCTCAAGGAGGAAATGAACACGCCTTGAGAGAGTCTGCCTCAGATTTGAGACAGGGAGTGAGGGTCTCGCCTCGGCCTCGAGTGGGTGTGAGTGTTCCGCCCTTGGGCCGGGCCGTTTTGGCTGGACCCCTCAGCTTATTTTGATGTAAGCATTTGCTCGTTAATAACTTCTCTCTATCAAGTGTTGTATAAAGGATTTCATTTCTAATATTCTGTGTTAAATAAAGAAGGACAAAAGTGTGATGCGTCATTTTATAGCCTTCCAAGAAGAAGCATTCCCTTCTCTCAACGGGCCGAGAGAGAGAGGGTACGCCATCAACCGAAGGTATGAATTGTTGTCTTCGTAACTCGCAGTCAGATAAAGTAAAGTTGAAAAGAAGAACCGTGGATGTTAGTCAGAATAATTAAACGGTACAAACTTCCTTGTGGGTGCGAGGAAGCGACATACTGAGAACACCTGTGAAACGTCCTTGTGGACCGAGAAATTTAACAACATCATCCTTTCGCCGACATTGGCTACTCATACCAGGATCTGAAGAAATCATTTTCCACCCCCCCGACACTGTCGACCGATGCCAGGATTAGAAGAAAACAACATCCCATTTTCCACCCCCCTCAACGGACGGAGGGAGGGGACGAGAAACGTTCCTTCAAGACGAGGAGCCAGGATTTGAAAACCTTTTGTTCGGGCAGAACCCCGCTACAAGGACGTCAACACTTGTTTAGAAGAGACGACAGCACTTGTTTAGAGAAGATCGGAACAGAAATTATTATACGAGCACGCGGAGAGTAATTTTACAAATTAAATTTCTCTTGGGACGTCTATGCGACGCATAGCATTGGCGTAAATTTCTACAACGAAGAGTAGAAAATTTTTTCGAAATTTGAAGAAGATTTTCAAAGACTGATTGTCAACGAAAAACGGACGAACCGCATTGGAACTGATTACGAAAATTGGACGTCTATGCGACGCATAGCATTGGCGTAAATTTCTACAACGAAGAGTGGAAAACTCAGAAACGAAGACAGAAGTTAGGCGTGTTCGATTCGGTGTGCGCATCTCGTTGGGAAAACGGCTTCGCCTTCATGGATCGCAGAGAGTCGAACGCATTTGACTCTGTCTCCGCAACGAATAGAGGAAAGAAAACGAAAGAAAACGGAAACAGACGTTCTCTCAAGACGAGACGGAGAAAACCGAAAACAAACGTGTTTTTAAGACGGAATAAAAGGAAATCAGGTTGCTTTTGACAAGTAAGGTTAACACTTGTATCAAGAAATAAATTAAGTACGTGAAAAAAAAAGTGTATCCCAGTGTTAACGTATCGGGTTGAAAATTTGTTTTTCATTATTATTCTTCTTTGTGTTGTTAGAAGATTTTGTGGGTTTTGCATGCAGTGTTTTACAAATAAATAAATTACAGTATGTTTATTGGTTGTAAGCAGTTCATTGTTCGTTTGAGTTAAAAACGATTTTTTGTGTTTGTCAATTTTTCTTTCTTTTTTGTTTTTTTGTGATAAGAGGGAAAAATTGACAGGTTTGTTTTTTTAAGCAGAAAGTGGGTATTTAAATATATAAGGATTATATATTTCATTGTTTGTAACGAAAACGATTTGTGCAAAGTATCCGGTAAATTTATGGAATTTGAGAAAAAAAAAATTTAAAGTGAATATTTAATTTTTTTTTAATTGGAATTGTCCCACATTTTTGGGTTAAGAAAACGGAATTTTGGAGTTGAATTTCATTTTTTGACTCTGAAATTAATTTTACCTAATTTGTGTATAGTACAGGGTGGGCCGTAAGTTTCCATACATAGGAAAAATTAAACGTTTGTTTTTATGTTTCAGATACCCTAAGAATATGCGTTTGACGTAAGATCTTGTTTACTGATGAAGCAAATTTTTACGTCAATGGAGAGGTTAATCGGCAAAACATACGTTATTGGAGTAATGCTAACCCTAACTGGCTGAGTCCGACGAAGATGCAAGGTGCCGGTAAAGTGATGGTGTGGGCCGGGATATGGGGTGACAGAATTATTGGACCAATTTTTGTCAGTGGAAATCTTAATGCCGAAAGGTATCTTAACATGTTGCAAGAAGAGATTTTCCCATCCCTGCTAAACGAGGAAGGTAACTTCCCAGTTTACTTCCAGCAAGATGGAGCTCCACCTCATTATGGTCTTCACGTGCGTCGGTATTTGGATCAGCAGTTTCCGGATGCTTGGATTGGTCGGCGTGATCCTGTGGAGTGGCCTCCCAGATCCCCAGATCTCACCCCCCTTGATTTCTATCTTTGGGGGCACTTGAAGGCCATGGTGTATCAGGAAAAGATACGAGACATAAATCATCTAAAGGAACGTATCACCAACGCCATTACAAGCATAACGTCAACTGTGCTAATGCGTGTTCATCAACAGTGGGGAACACGTTTTGAAATGTGTTTTCAAAACAATGGCAACCATGTAGAGCATATTATATAAATAAAAATGGTTGTCCATAAAAAAATGTTTATTTTTCCTATGTATGGAAACTTACGGCCCACCCTGTATATAGTCGTGCGTGTGTTTGTGTTTTGGCTCGTTTCACGCGCGCGCGGATTGGCGCGTTTCGGCCATTTAGATATAGTAAAAAGGATTTTCTTTCCTTTTTCTCTTGCTTTTCGCGTCGGTGCGCGAACTTTTCATTTTTGTTTTTAAGTGGAATTTTGCGTTGGAGCGCAAATAGTTGTTTGTTTTTGTCCTTTTTGGGGTTTAAATTAGAATGAATTAGTACATTCGAGTAATGTATCGAAATCGACAGGCCAGTTTTTCATCTTCTTTGGGATGATTTTATTGTTTGTTTAAACCAAAAATAGCTAATCTCAAGCTTAAGTTTTTCTGCTTAAATTCTGTTGTATATACGATATTAAATTAGGGATAAGTTTTTTTGTTTCGCTTCGCCTTCCTCGTTTGGAAGTCCATTTGTTCTTTTGTCGTTTCGAAGAAAAATGGATAGATGTAATTAACGGACAAGTAATATCCCTACTGTTCCAAATTTTACGTGGACGAATGCGGTAACGTGGTACCCCCATACGTGGACGAATGGTTGGATGCATTAGAAGGATATTACGTTCATTATAACGATCGCGGTGATATCGCGAAGAATCGGATGGTTACTCACTTCTTACACGATGAAGACGGAAGCGCCCTATGAAGAGACTGTCCCAGACATCACGAGGGAAGTTCTCGATGAGGGAAATTTTCCGGGGGAAGTGGTCTGTGACGAGATCGTCCCAGATGAAGTCCCTAATCACGACGTAACTTCTGCTCATACTTGGAAGAGTAGTGAGCATTGCGCGGATTTTTCGAGGGATCCCCTTCTTCTGTAAATTTACGTGAGGTCACGGAGAACTCGCCTATGTTCCTCGGACATGATGCAAGCTCGGTTTATGACCTCGACGAACTCGAAAGAAAATTGCCACTCTTTTTCGTCCTATCAAAGGGAGTGATGCATCTCTGCATCGCTCTACAGGACAACGTTCATTCGATTCTGTTCTTTCTAATCAGAAGGTTTGGAAATCGAAACTGGAGCCATCGGCCACTTTGATTTCACTGCAAAAGGACCAACTACACGAAACGAAGAACAGTAATCATAACGCCGGTTTATCCCATTTACAAATTATTTCTTAACCATACCATATTCTCCAGTTCAAGGGCTACCACCACACGTACCCCCTATACCCGTTTAGGCTATACCCGTGCATTCATGCACTACGTGCTAAATTATTGAAAGACGCTCGAGACGTGGTATGATTGATGTCGGAGGCAATTAGCCACCAACGAGTACATCCAGAAACTTGAGCAATGTCCACACGTAACCTTTGAAATTTCATACTTTCCAAGTTATAGAGTTTAGTCAATTCCAAAGTTCTAAAAAAAGTTCTCAAAACGACAATATAACCTTGCAGAATTCGTATCAATTTCATTTAAGTACTTTTTCCAATAGCTCATTGAAATCCATTTCTCTAAAATTTTGTTCTTAACGTTCGATAAGACAATCACGTATGATTTAAAAGTGTATGCACACGGTGAACTTAGACCAGTGTAAAAAAGTGGACCTAAAGAAATCAGACTCCAAGTGCTCAAAGGACACACAAGTGACAGTTCATTATAAGTGGTCATTAGTGCATAAGTCTCAAGGACACGCAAGTGACCGTTAATTATAAGTGTTCATTAGTGCATAAGTATTAATTTTAATGTAAAATTTAACTGATGAGTAGAGTGGATTAACTACTCAGTAAATGTATTTTGTTAACTATTTCTTTTGTCTTTATGTAACAGTATCTCCAACTACTTCTTTAAATAATATCTTTGCCTTTATAAAGCCCGATATCCAACTGCTTTTGTTTGAGAGGATTTTTCAAACTAACCCCCGAGTACCAACTCTGGGAGGGGAGCCATGTGGAAAAGTGTTTCCACGAGAAAATAAATTTATGTTAAAATTTAAAGATTATCATTCTGTTTGTATAAATTAACATATTAATCCTTTAAAAGATATTATTCTGTTCATCTAAATTAAAATATGATTCCGTTACATTCTTAATTTTGTATAAAATGTCTCATTGCCAGTGGAAAGCTTGGCGCCCTTTTTCTTAACCCTAACGAAAACAGTTTTGCCACATCTATAATCTAAACAGAGATTTCCAAATTGTAAATGTTCTTTTCAATTATTATAAATCACATAAAAGAGTTTAGTATAAAACTACAATTGTATAAATTCTTTGGCTAATATCATTTTATACCAATTCTCTTGTTAATACCATTATTAGAGTAGGAATATACAAGTAAATAAAGCTTTGGTAAACGTGGCACCGCGAGGGTTTCTCAAGGAGGAAATGAGCACGCCTTGAGAGAGTCTGCCTCAGATTTGAGACAGGGAGTGAGGGTCTCGCCTCGGCCTCGAGTGGGTGTGAGTGTTCCGCCCTTGGGCCGGGCCGTTTTGGCTGGACCCCTCAGCTTATTTTGAAGTAAGCATTTGCTCGTTAATAATTTCTCTCTATCAAGTGTTGTATAAAGGATTTCATTTCTAATATTCTGTGTTAAATAAAGAAGGACAAAAGTGTGATGCGTCATTTTATAGCCTTCCAAGAAGAAGCATTCCCTTCTCTCAACGGGCCGAGAGAGAGAGGGTACGCCATCAACCGAAGGTATGAATTGTTGTCTTCGTAACTCGCAGTCAGATAAAGTAAAGTTGAAAAGAAGAACCGTGGATGTTAGTCAGAATAATTAAACGGTATAAACTTCCTTGTGGGTGCGAGGAAGCGACATACTGAGAACACCTGTGAAACGGCGGAGATGGTGTAACGAAGCATAACATCATCTTTCGCCGACATATATATATATATAATATATATATATATATATATATATATATATATAAATTAAAAATTAAACGATTATCGTTGAGGCATACAAATTTGTAAGGAAAAAATATCGATTTTTAGCACAAGATCAAATGAATTATTTCCAACCAATGTTATAAAAAAAATAAAAAAATAAGTAAGTAATAAAAAAAAAAAAAAAAATACAAATTTATACTGGAAATCTGCCCGGGTTTTAACACTCTGCCTTTTATGGTTAAGGTTCGATGTATATAAAAATAAAATGAAAATTAAAAGTTAATAGAGTAGCATACAAGTTTACCAAAGATTTAGCGTTCTACCCTTCTTATCTAAATCTGTTCTGAAGGAATTCAAAACAACAGGATCGAGTTGAAAAAGACCTTTGCTTATGTTGAAGTTATTTGTAAGTTGGATAATGGCAGACTCAAGAATATTTCTATTAACAATGTTGCTAGAGTGAAATAAAACTGAAGCATTATTCCAGTCAATACAGTGGGATAACTCTGACAAATGGACAAAAAGGGCACTGGACATCTGTCCTGTTCTAACGGAATATTGATGCTGTTTTATACGTGTGTGCAAATCCTTTCCCGTCTGACCTATGTAAAAGGAATCACATTGTTTACAACCAATTTTATAGATAATGCCTGAATTATTGGTAGGGCTATTTTTTACTATGATATTTTCACAATATTGTTATATGAAAATACTACATTAATATCCAAAAGTTTAAGTACATTAGCAATGCCTAAAAAGCCCGGGAAAAATGGAAGTACTAAAATATTTTTTGACAAAGTACGAGTGTTATTATTGACACGATAGAAAGTTCGTTTTGCCTTGTTGAGACAAGATTCCATAAACGCAGATGGATAACACAGATCACTTCCAATACCGTTGATTTTTTCCAATTCGGCATCGATGTATTCCGGACTGGCGATCCTAAGGGCGCGGAGAAACATTGAAGAAAAAATGGCCTTTAATTTTTAATTTTTATTTTTACTTCTCCGTTTATTGCATATATATATATTTTTTTTTTCTTTTTCTGTAACCTATATATAGGCTGTAACCCTTTTATGTACTTCAGTGTTCCTGAGGATGTCATTAGACGAAAGCGCTTGAGCACCTTTCTGTGTTTCCTTTCCTCCTTCGTGGTTTTATTCATATATATATATATATATATATATATATATATATAATATATTATATATAATATATATCAGTCCGTACCAACCGTCCCCTCAGTAGCCCACTACAATCCGCAATTAGAAATAGTAATAAAAACAACCATCCCCTTCACAAAACTCAGTTCGAAATTCTAACAAGAACCAATAACCTTACAGACCTCCGAATTTTAGAATCTTTGTGCATCTATAGAAACAAACCCGCCATTAACAACAATAGTCCATCTTACAAATTACAGACAGCTCTTCTAACTAACTAACCAACCTAATTTCATACCTTCCAATGTAACTGACCATAGTTTTTTCTCGGTATCTGTCGAATATGGAGGCTGACGTAATCATTGTGTATTTATCAGTTGAGGTAATTTTAATTTAATTTAATTTTAATGATTTTAATTTTCTTCTGTATTGATTTAATTTTAATAATTTTAATTTTCTTTTGTAATGATTTAATTTTAATTATTTATTTTTATTTTTGTTTTAAGGCTAAGATTGATTTATAATTCACTGATGATGACAAAAGATTTGTCGAAACGTCTCAAGTATAAAAAAAATAAAATAAACGAAAATGTTTGCTACTGTGTTGGTCCTTCTTTTTATATATATATATATATATATATATATATATATATCAGGGCTGTGCGGGTCTATCACTTTCGGGTCGGGTCCGGGTCTGGGTCATTTTTCTAATTTACTTTCGGGTCCGGGTCCTGGTCCGGGTCATTTTTCTAACTTACTTTCGGGTCCGGGTCCTGGTCCGGGTCCGGGTCGGACCCGAAAGTTCACTTTCAGGTCCTGTCGGATCTTTCAGTATATGACCTGGGTCTGGGTCGGGTCCATTATTAAAAATTTAATAAATTATAATCTGGTATAGAGTAGGTAATAAGACTGCTACCGTAGCTACATTAACATGTTTTCTGAAACATAGTAAAACATTATATGGCTATACGGTAGTAACCTAACCATATATATTAATTAATCCGATTTTGGAAATGTTTGAAAGTAGGTATATTAATTGTATTAAAATTTAATAGTAACTAGGTATAGTTATACATGCATTGCTGCTAAGGGGCAAAGTACGATGTATGATTGCTCTCTTCAGCCCCCTTATTTTAAATTTTAATTAATTTTGTGAAAACAAATTCTATATTTTTTTGAGTGAACTCAAATGGAAATTATCATCTTCTTGCATTAAAATTAAAAACTTTGTTTATCTTAAAAAACAAAAATGAAACCGATAATATGAAATAATTAAAGTCATTTGGTAATAATATTGTCTTTATATTTTGAGGGCGTCTTTATATTTTGAGGGCAACATATTCTGTGAACTCCTTTAAAACAGATATTGATATAGCGGCATAGCCTATATTTATTTCTCCTAGAATCTAGATTGAAAGTTGTGGCAAGACAGGAAAGAGATTCTGAATTTTTAACTGATTTTTTTATTTTGAATATACACAGTATATATATATATATATATATATATATATATATATATATGCGCTTCTTAACTGAAATATTTTTATTAGGACTATTCTGACTATTTTATTTGAAGACTTTATTCCCCAACACCGTTCGATCGCAAACACAATACTGCGTCTAATAATGATTGCGAAAGACAATTTCTTTGCGGGTTCAGAATGAAGCTTAGAGCGGAGAACAATCTTTCAACGCTAACTTGTTTGCATGGAGTAGACAATGCTGCCAAGGCTGCCTGTTTTAATTCTCCTCCCATTTCCATCCACCATTTCATGGGATCTTGATGGATCAGTTTCCCAGCTGAATCTCTCTCTTTCGCGAGGCGAGGACATTTTTCAAACTGCATCACACCTGCATCAAACTTCGCACTCAGTGACACAGTTTGAATTCGTCCTTCCTTCTGGAGAAGTCTTTCCTTTAGTCGCAATTCTTTTTCAACTCACAACTCACAAACAAACAATAAAATATATTAGGATTAGGCTATTCTTCCATCAGCGTTAACTCTCTACTTCCAGTGAGTCATTTGGAGGGTGGCCAAATCTAAAGGCGCACACATAAATTTTGTAAACTAAAAACCCGGCTGTGCGGGTCCTTCACTTTCGGGTCGGGTCTGGGTCTGTGTCAATTTTAAAATTCACTTTCAGGTCCGGGTCCGGGTCTTTTTTCTAATTCACTATCGGGTCCGGGTCTTATCTCACTTTCGGGTTAAACCCGGGTCTGGGTCCGGGTCCGGGTCCGACCTGCCAGCCCTGATATATATATATATATATAATATATATATAATATATATATATAACGTAAAGAACGACGCTTGTATAGGAGAATATTCCGCGCAAGGTGAGGAGAGATAACGAAACAAATGAAAAAATGAGGTAACCACCCGGGAATCGAACCCGGGATCTTCCGATTGCCGGTCAGATATGATAACCATTACACCACGGGCCTCACTCGAACAAATGCCGTAATTCTCCTACATACGCGCAGAAACCAATGCCCCAAGGGGGCACCTCCCGCATGCCGTACATTATATACATATTTTAACTGCAAACACGCAGTATAATTAACGTAAAGAACGATGCTTGTATAGGAGAATGTTCCGCGCAAGATGAGGAGAGAGAACGAAACAAATGAAAAAATGAGGTAACCACCCGGGAATCGAACCGGGATCTTCCGATTGCCGGTCAGATATGAAACCATTACACCACGGGTCTCACTCGAACAAATGCCGTAATTCTCCTACATACGCGCAGAAACCAATGCCCCAAGGGGCGTGTTTGCAGTTAAAATGTATATAATGTACGGCATGCGGGAGGTGCCCCCTTGGGGCATTGGTTTCTGCGCGTATGTAGGAGAATTACGGCATTTGTTCGAGTGAGGCCCGTGGTGTAATGGTTATCATATCTGACCGGCAATCGGAAGATCCCGGGTTCGATTCCCGGGTGGTTACCTCATTTTTCATTTGTTTCGTTCTCTCTCCTCATCTTGCGCGGAATATTCTCCTATACAAGCGTCGTTCTTTACGTTAATTATACTGCGTGTTTGCAGTTAAAATGTATATATATATATATATATATATATTATATATATATAGGGTGATGCATAAATGTGTTTCATAAATCACAGGGTGCATTCTTGAGCCAAAAGTAAAGAAAGAAGATTATATAAACATAGGTCGAGAAACCCATAGGTTTTGAGCTATAGCACGCTACAGAAAAATGAAACTTCTAAAGAATGTTTACATTTTATGCAAATACACAGTGTGACACATTTGCTTCATGCCGTGGCAGAGCTGGAAATATTCGCCGGCTTAAGCCGACCAGCCTGCCTCACCTCACCCCCCCCCCCTCTCTACCTATCCCCTCATCGTAAACTACCGCTAACCACCATTCCCTCACTTGTTCATACTCACTCATTTTCCCCCTTTAACTAGCTCTCCTCTAGCCTATTTTGCGACGTGCTGATTCATGCATTTAAGAGGTAGGAACGAATTTTGAACATTTACTTTAATGAAGCAAATGTATAACACTGTGTATTTGCATAAAATGTAAAAAATCTTTAGGAGTTTCATTTTTCTGTCGTGTGCTGTAGCTCGAAACCTACGGGTTTCTCGACCTATATTTGTTTTTTTTCTTTACTTTTGTCTCAAAAATACACCGTACGATTTATGAAACACATTTATGAATTACCCTGTATATATATACACTACCAGTCAAGTTTAAGTACACCTGAAATATTCATAAATTTCAAATTTTGTTTAAAGTGTTTTATTTATTAACTAAGTTATCATGACACAAATTCATAAGTACGAACATGGAAACTTAAATAACAACAAATTAGGACAATTTACCTAAATTTTAGATTCATCAAAATAGCCTCCTCTAGCAGCAATTACAGCAGAACAAATTCGAGGCATGCGCTAACAAGAGAAAGAAGATAGTTTGGTGAAAGCTGCTGCCAGCACTCTTGTAAGAGTTCCCAGAGCTTCTGAGCACTGGATGGCTGCTGGCTTCACTCGTCGATCCAGTTCATCCCACATAGCTCGATGGGGTTCAGATCCGGGGACTGTGCCGGCCATTCCATAACTGTGAGCTGACGTTGCCGTTTCTTCTGCTTCAGGTAATTTTGACACAGCTTGGAAGTGTGTTTAGGATCGTGTCTGTGCATTATGAACTGTTGGCCAACTAGTCGCAGTCCAGATGGGATGGCATGGCGCTGTAGAATGCCGAGATAGCCACGTTGGTTCAGTATTCCAGCGACTTTGTGGAGATCTCCAATTCTCCCCTGCAAAACATCCCCAGACCATCACACTTTCTCCACCGTGCTTCACTGTGGCTGTTGGCACAACACATGCTGTCATCTTTCACCCGCTCTGCGCCGCACAAATATTCTGCGTTTGGATCCAAAAACTTCGAACTTTGATTCGTCAGTCCAAAGGACAAATTCCACTGCGCAACAGTCCATTTTTGGTGTTTTTTAGCCCAGGCTAACCTTTCTTTTGTTCTGGAGTCTCAGCATTGGGTTCTTTGCTGCAGTTTGTGCTTTTAATCCTGCCTCTCGTAGTCTTCTCTGAACTGTTGATGTTGAAACTGTTGTACTTCTGGAGCTGTTCAGCTGGGCTTTGATTTCAGGTGCTGTGAGGCGTCTGTTGCGCAGACTGGTGACTCGGATATACTGTCTCTGAGTCTGTTGTGGTTCTTGGTCGCCCTGATCTTTTTCTGCCTTATTTGACCAGTTTCTTCGACCGTTTAATGGCACAAGCAACCGCATTCACAGAAATTTTATTTTTTTTGCAATTTGCCTCAGTGATGGCCCTCATTTCTAAAGTTACAATTGACTGTCTTTTTCTGTTGTTAACTGAGCTTTGGCACCTATATTTGTTTTTTGAAACACAGAAATATACCTTAAACTACACAGTTAGCTCCTCTGCAAGGATTTTATATGTAAAGACCCGCAGCGCATGTTAATAACTGAACTCATGTATTAACATACTCCTGAAGAAACACTACCCAAGTAACGACTATTAAACTGTTTTTGGACCTTTGTGCAGAGCTAATGGCATTAATTATAGGTTGCATGCTAGACGTAAATTAACACAGTTTGAAAGCTATTTTGAAGAAGCTTCTGTGTTACAACACACTGCATAGGGCAGATGCACTGAAGCATACAATATGAAAGCCAGGTAAGCCAATTCATCTGTAGTACCTGTTAAGTTTACATTTGAAATTTATGTCATGAGCTAAGCAGCAAAACATTGGAAATTAGGAAGTGTACTTAAACTTTTGACTGGTAGTATATGTGTATGTGTGTGCGCGCGCGCGCGCGTGAAAGAGAGAGAGAGAGAGAGAGAAGTAAAGAATAAAGAAGAAACAAATTAAAGTGGAGAACCAAAATCGCAAGCGATACTTTTCTAAGTATTTCGCAAACAAATTTCTTGTTTATTAAAAACTTATTTATTTATACTTGTATTTTTAATCAACAATTAACAATATTAACAAACGTTATTTACATAGAATTTTGTTTTAATAAATTCTCCGTTGAATTCTAAAAATAAATTGAAACTATTTTTTTAGAAAGTAAATTAAGTGCGTGTCCCCTCAAATTTTAGTATCAATTCGATGGAAATAACAAAAGACAGACGGAGATAGGGTCAAATGACGATAGCTGTTTGCTCTGTTTTACCGTCAATAATATTGTGCAGGTCTTCAAATCAACAATCATAATTTTAGGTTTAATTTAACATTGCAATATATGTATATGGGCATCAATATTATACGTTTGCTTAAAACTAAGTGAAACACTAACTATTTCCCTTACTAACTAACTAGCAAAATAAATAAATAAAATTTAAGATCATTTCTTGCCTTTAGCTTCGTAAAAAATAGCTTAAGTTATTGATATTTTGTAAATAAATAAAAAAAGATCAAAAGCTTAAAAATACACAACTTAAAATTTTAGGCAATATGTATCTCATTTATTATTATTAT
>JAJOZX010012714.1:92500-96230 GCA_023014485.1 Bathynomus jamesi | reverse complement strand
ATATACACACAAATATATGTATGTATATACACTGGGTATCAAAATTATTAGCCACTGCAAATTTTGAATTTCTGAGAAACCGCGCAATCAAACCTTGTACGATCCTGAATATATATTGCTCATGTGTATCAAGGTTGTCTGTGTAAATTTTATGGAGTTATGTTCATAAGTATGGATATGGCAACAATTTAAATAATTTAAGCTGAAAATACAGTGTCTCACATTAATAGCCAGTATAATGAAAACACATTTTAAACAAACATTAAAGTGTTTTTTAATTGGATATTCGAGTACAAAGAAAGAAATCATCATAAATATGGAAATAATGAACATAATAATATCAAAATGACCTCATAAGGTTGTTAATAAATGGATGTACGATCCTCCACTTGAAAGAACTTTCCTGAGGCGCTATCCATTGAATTCGTCAAGGTGAGGATCTCCATCTCTGATGAAATGGTACGAGCAGCATCCACAACAGCCTCCCAGAGTGCTCCTTACTCGAAAACTGCCGTCCATCTCGAAAAACTCGCCTCTTCAGGAGACTCCACAAGTTTTCAATCGGGTTGAGATCGGGGAACACGCTGGCCACTTCATAATCGAGAGCCAGAGAAGCTAATTGCTGCAGATATTCCGTAGTTTTCTTAAGCAAAGTGTGAGGGTGCATTGTCCTGCATAAACACCAGCGTTCTCTTGAATGTGACCTCTGCTCTTGAACCACGGTAGAAGGTTTTCCTTTAAGGAAGGCAACGTAGGCATTGTCAGTCATCTTAACGCCGTCTGGAACTCTCCATGGCCCAACCATCATACCTCTAACAATGCCTGCCCAAAACATGCCGCCACCTCCCCCTTGCTGGCATCTCAAACGATGGACGGTTCCCTCCAATTGTTACCAACCCTTGCTCCATCCATCTGGTCCGTCGAGGGTAGCACGGCATCGTCAGTGAAGAGGACTTTGAAAAATCAATTTTCGTGTAGTCCTCTGCCCATTTCAGTCGATTCTGCTTATGAACTACTTTCAGAGGAGGCCTTGTAACAGGCTTGACGTGCTTGGCTACCTTTCAGGATGCGACATCTGGTAGCTTTCGACACTTTTTCCTCGCCACAACGTTTGAAAAGTTCATCATGGTCAGGCAACGGTTTATCACAGCTTCACGCTTGATACGAGACAAGGTACGTCGAGAAACTGTCTCGACACACCTTTGTCAGCCCTCGAACGGACAGCACCAGGAGCCTCGACGAATCTCTTCACTGTGCGGTGATATCTTCCCAGGATTTTTGATATTTCAGGGTTGTCTTCCCCTTTGCCAGCTCAGAGACGATGTGTGGACTTCTCATCAGAGGTTAAATCACCTTTGCGACCCATAATCAACACACTTATTGGCACCTGGCTAATAATTAGAGACACAAAGTCATTGCTAATCATGCAAATGGCCGCCGTTTGTTTACGTTTGCGCAGAACGAAATGATTTTAATACTGTATGCGCAAATAGGTGTCGCCATCATTCAGTGTCGGGACATTCAGTGACTGAGGACCTTGACGAATTCAATGGATGAGCGCAAAGTGGCTAATAATTTGATACCCAGGAGTATATATACAACACAAATATATGTATGTATATATATATACACACAAATATATGTATGTAATATATATATATACACACAAATATATGTATGTATATATATATATATATACACACAAATATATGTATGTATATATATATATATATATATATACACAAATATATGTATGTATATATATATATATATATATACACAAATATATGTATGTATATATATATATATATATACACAAATATATGTATGTATATATATATATATATATATACACAAATATATGTATGTATATATATATATATATATATATATATATATATATACACAAATATATGTATGTATATATATATATACACAAATATATGTATGTATATATATATATATACACAAATATATGTATGTATATATATATATATATACACAAATATATGATGTATATATATATATATATACACAAATATATGTATGTATATATATATATATATACACAAATATATGTATGTATGTGTATATATATATATATATATATATATATAGTTATATATATACAGTATAATATATATATGTTATATAGTTATTATATATATATATATATGTTATATAGTTATTATATATATATATATATGTTATATAGTTATTATATATATATATATATATATATATATATATATATATATATTATATGATATATATATATGTATATATATGTTATATATATATAGTATATATGTTATATATATATATGTATATATATATGTTATATATATATATATATATATATATTATATATACACCAAACTCAGAATGGTTCCCTGAGAACATTATATGTTAAACACAGACCGTGCATGGAACAAGGAACTCTTCTGGGAAAATTAAATCCACTATAGTCCGAATAAGTAATGGTAAATGACAAATACCATAGTTTTTTTCCTTTTTCATGATTTTAGCCCGACGTGGGCAACGGGTCTCTCGCAAAGAGATCCCATAAATATAGCTTCCCTCACCAGCTATCTGCAAAGCAGACAGGATCCAGCTTTGGGACGTGGATCTAGGGTTAAAGCAAGCCTAGATCCCTACACTCAGAACCTCTATATAAGTAAAAGACTCGTTGCATTCACGTCGTGTTGAATAAATCAAAGAAAAAGGGGGTAACTATTGTATTTTTAGCCAAAAAAACCAAAACTTAAACCTCAACGGGACATTGAGCGTCCACTTTTCAAGGCACGAAACACGTCGTTTAGTATACACAAACTCAGAATGGTTCCCTGAGAACATTATATGTTAAACACAGACCGTGCATGGAACAAGGAACTCTTCTGGGAAAATTAATCCACTATAGTCCGAATAAGTAATGGTAAATGACAAATACCATAGTTTTTTTCCTTTTCATGATTTTAGCCCGACGTGGGCAACGGGTCTCTCGCAAGAGATCCCATAAATATAGCTTCCTCACCAGCTATCTGCAAAGCAGACAGGATCCAGCTTTGGGCGTGGATCTAGGGTTTAAAGCAAGCCTAGATCCCTACACTCAGAACCTCTATATAAGTAAAACTCGTTTCATTCACGTCGTGTTGAATAAATCAAAGAAAAAGGGTAACTATTGTATTTTTAGCAAAAAAACAAAACTTAAACCTCAACCGGGACATTGAGCGTCCACTTTTCAAGGCACGAAACACGTCCGTTTAGTATACACAACTCAGAATGGTTCCCTGAGAACATTATATGTTAAACACAGACCGTGCATGGAACAAGGAACTCTTCTGGGAAAATTAAATCCACTATAGTCCGAATAAGTAATGGTAAATGACAAATACCATAGTTTTTTTCCTTTTCATGATTTTAGCCCGACGTGGGCAACGGGTCCTCTCGCAAAGAGATCCATAAATAACTTTGAGGTTGCTCGCTGATATGAGAGCTATCCAACGCATTCTCAAATTAGTGGTCTGGTAGCCTTCGTTGCGGGTGCTGTGTCTCAAAGTTGTCAGATTTCAGTTTGTGTAAATTTATTGATATTTTATTATTTTTTACAGAAAGTGGTGTAAATAAAATTTTATATAAATGTGTGCTAAAAAACACTTAGAGTGATTGTCGAGGTGCTATTGTTTGCTTTGCATACATGTGGGAAATCACAGAGACAGATAGCTAAGGA
>JAJOZX010012714.1:0-87500 GCA_023014485.1 Bathynomus jamesi | reverse complement strand
TGTGTCTACCGTTGCGTATTTGTACTCTTTTCTAATTTGTATATTTCCTCATTGCAGATAAACATGGCAACTCGAAGCAAGAAAGAGGTTTGGCTCATCGGACACCCGAATAAGGAGATCCTGGGTAGCCGCCTGCCGACGAAGTTGCAAGTCTTGCAAAAGTGCTTCTTCCATCAAAAACCGGAAAACCTAGGACGGAAAAAATGTCTGAACCTCTGTTTGGATGCTGTGATAGTATTCTGGAAGAGCAAGGATCCCTACTATGAGGCGGGACAGCGCCCTTCGGAAAATGGAAGCTCTGTTCCAGCATTACGACAAGTTGGTGAAAAGCAGGAACAGATCCGAGGAGAGCTGTCATGTTGCGGAGGACATGTTCAAGGCAGAATTCAAGAACGAAATCCTCGATATTGGTCATTCCAATGCCCTTTCTATGATGACAAACGAGGAAGACAAGCTCTTCTACAAGAGTCAGCAGGACCCAACAGAGAGCAGTATGGGATGGGATCGGCAGACATGAAGCTGGCCCAAATGGAGAGTAGGAAAAGGCGTCGAGAGGAACAGCAGGAGGAGAGACGACACCGGGAATTCGAGCAGGCCAAGACAGTTACAGAAGCTGCTACTCTTGAAGACAGCTCCTCATCCTCGGCATCACCATCTGCGGAAGATGATCTCTCCTTGGCAGCCTCCACGTCTGCTTCATGTTCTTCTCTGAGAAAGCGATCGAGGAACCTCATCACTCAGAATATGGCTGTCGCGTATGACCGGATGAACATTTCTTATCGTGATGCAGTGATGTCCTACGCCATCGTCGCGCAATCCTTGGGGCACAATTTGAACGAGGTATTCATCTCCTCTTCCACAATGTATCGTGCTCGCCAGTCACTTTGGAAGCAAGCAGCAGAGGCGTATCAAGAGGGAGAATTCTGTCCTGAGGAGCCCTTGGTGCTGCACTGGGACGGGAAAATGCTGCCTGAAATCACAGGTGACAGATCTGTGGACCGGATTGCTGTGCTGGTCACTGGGAATGGCCAGGAGAAGCTGCTTGGAGTTCCGAAAGTTCCAGCTGGCACGGGAGCGGAGATGGCACGCTTCTGCATTGATCTTGTGCGGGAACACGACCTGTCCGAACGAATCAAGGGGTTATCATTCGACACAACAGCATCGAACACCGGGATTCACATGGGAGCCTGCGTCAAGATTGAGGAAGGTCTCGGGAAGCAACTTCTTTACCTAGCATGCAGGCACCATATGTACGAAATCGTCCTGGCCCAAGTCTTCTGGTCTTCGATGGGCCCCACCTCTGGGCCCAAGACTGGGATCTTCAAAAGATTCCAAGAGCAGTGGCGTTTCATCGACCGATCTCTTATCACCACTGCTATTGATTTAGATAGCTGCAGCATCGCTGGACCTCTTCAGGGTCTCAAGGACCGAACTGTCCTTGTCGTGAGGGAAGCTCTGGCTTCTGGTCAGCCGCGGGATGACTACCAAGAACTTCTTCAACTGGTTATCCTCTTTCTCGGGGAAGAGACTGTCGCCAATGTGCCACTGCGGAAGCCAGGAGCATACCACCATGCGCGGTGGATGGCGAACGCCATTTACGGATTGAAGCTGTACCTCCTTCAGGACCAGTTCAGGATGACCAGGCGGGAGCTGAAAGGAGTCACAGAAATCTGCCTGTTCGTCGCCCTGGCCTACGCAAAGGCTTGGAGTCGTGTGACGAGAGCAGAGCAGGCCCCACGTGTGGATCTGGAGTTCTTGCTGGACCTGGAAATACTGCAGGAAGATGCCGTGATCGTCGACGTCGCCAAGCAAGCGCAAGCGGCCATGAAATGACACCTCTGGTACTTCTCCGAGACGCTGGTCAGCTTGGCATTCTTCGATCAAAGGGTTCCTCAAGAAGAGAAACAAAGGATGCAAGAGAACCTCGCCAAGCCGGCATCGAGGAAAGCGTTGAAGCGTCTGGAGGGGAAGACCGTCCTTGGCTCCTTCAAAGGAAAGAAGATTTTGAATTTTGTTACCTCGAGAACAAAGGATCTCTTCACCGCACTCGGGATCAACGGCGCCTTCGTCGAAAATCCCGCTGCATCTTGGGAAAGCGACCCACACTACCAAGCAGGCCTAGCTAGGGTCAGCGTCCTGGCTGTGGTGAACGACTCGGCTGAACGGGGGATTGCTCTCATCAAGAAATTCAATACTGCCCTAACAACGAAGGAAGAAGACAAACAGTACCTGCTGAAAGCAGTTTTCAAGAACAGGAAGGATTTTCCGAAGAAGCAGAAGGGGGAAATGAAGAAGTGATGAGTCTGTGCTCTCTGACGTAAGGCGTGATTTCTCGGGACCCCTTATTTTGGCCAGGAGTGATAAATATGTAAAACAAACATGGGCATCTATGTAGATTAAAAATATAATGTGGTTCTCATTTATGAAACACCCTAATATATTATATATATATATTATATATATATATATATATATATATATATATCGTAAAGAACGACGCTTGTATAGGAGATATTCCGCGCAAGACGAGAAAGAGAAAACAACAAATGAAAAAATGAAGTACCACCTGGGAATCGAACCCGGGATCTTCCGATTGCCGGTCAGACGCGATAACCACTACACCATGGACTTCACTCTTCCAAATGTCGTAATTCCTCTACATACTCGCAGAAACCAATGCCCCAAGGGGGCACCTCCCGCTTGCCGTATCATTATATACATTCAACTGCAAAGAACACGCAGTATAAATAACGTAAAGAACGACGCTTGTATAGGAGATATTCCGCGCAAGACGAGAAAGAGAAAACAACAAATGAAAAAATGAAGTACCACCTGGGAATCGAACCCGGGATCTTCCGATTGCCGGTCAGACGCGATAACCACTACACCATGGACTTCACTCTTCCAAATGTCGTAATTCCTCTACATACTCGCAGAAACCAATGCCCCAAGGCAAGGAAGCGAAAGTAACAGATTGAAAATTTGAAAGGCCACAAATGTTGCAGAAGTTTATGAAAAGTGAATCAAACAGAGGCCCACAACATCTCAAATGGGCAGCAGCAGATCCAGCCCTGCTGCCCAAGTCTGCATTCCCAGTATTGACAGCAGGGAAGCCAAAAGTAGGGACATTTATGGTCCCCTCTCCAGGGGACTCTGAGGCTCTTGAAGTAGATGCCATTTTTTTTAATTTCAAGATTATGTAGTAGTGTGGAAAATGCATATATATATATTATGTTGTAAAGAATAGGAAGAGAAGCATGTTTGAGAATATGCTGGACTGCTCACAAGATAGGTGAAACATGGATAAAGATCAGCTGAGTGAGTGAGTTTGGTTTTTTAAAAAGATGTAGGCTAAAAAAAGACCCCAAGATCCACTCAAGTACAGCCCAAGAAAGAAAAAAAAATGAAAATAAAGGATACTGAAAATTTACTATCATGTTTGCTACTTTTCTTGTTTTGTGTGTTTATAAATGTAAACACAAAGTAGAGAACACACAGACAAAGCTCTGTGCCTCCTCTGACAGCCACTGCAAACAGAATAGTTGTGCAAGAAGATTTATAGGAAAGGAGGAAAAGTATAATGAAGAGAATAGCTTCAGAGTTCACTCGCACCATCTTGTGTACTGAGTACACTTCTCACGCGTGGAGTGGCTCCAGGGCCATTTCCTGGCATAAGCAGACTAAGCAGCCACTTAGGGCCCCACTGCTACTAGGGGGCCACAGATGCCATAGCCAGGACTGAAAGCACAAGCACTTGCAGAGGTGGTACGGTCTTATCGCTTTCAGATTTGCACAGTAGTATGGTATGACATTCTTCATGCAGTTAACCATGTGAGCAAACTTCTGCAGTCTCCTACAATGCAGTTTGATGTGGCAGTCAACCTCCTCACAAAAACAAAAGACTCACTCACCAGCTACAGAAACACAGGTTTTGTTGCAGCACAAATCGTAGCTAAGGACATATGTGAGGAAATGAATGTGGAGACTGTGCTGAAGGAGAAGAGGCCCAGATCCACAAAAAAGCACTGTGCTGAAGGAGAAGAGGCCCAGATCCACAAAAAAGCACTTTGCTTACGAAGCTCCTGACGAACCATTTACAGAAGCCTTAAAGAGGCTGGAAGTCAAATTTTTCAATGTGGTGGTGGATTGTGCCATCGGATCAATAAATGATTCAAAACATTAGATGATGTGAGGGACATATTTGGAGTTCTCCTAAACTTCACCACAATGAAGGAAGGAAGGCTTGTCCTGCAAGTGTGAAAAGCTCTCTAAGATACCGAGCTCTGGAGCTGACTTTGACATTGATGGAAGAGAACTGGCCCTCGAAATTAAGAACATGCCGACTTTACCTTCACACAACATGACTGCATTGGAGCTTCTCTCCTTCATTCATCAGAAGTAACTGGATAAACTATACCGCAATCTCTGGGTTGCACTGAGAATTGCCTGCACTCTACCTGTGACAGTAGCATCAGCTGAGAGGAGCTTCTCTAAGATGAAGCTAATCAAGAACTACCTCAGATCATCAATGGGGTAGGATTGCCTCAGTGGCCTTGGCATCATAAACATCAACCAGGACATTGGCAGGGAGATTTCATATGATGATGTTATTGATTATTTCACCTAGAAAAAAATCTAGGACGCAAAAATTTTGAAGATACAAACTGTTCTGTATAACTGTTAGCTATTACACAATTTTATCGTAGAGTTAGTAATTGTTTGGTAGTTCATAATTGCATTATTTTTTTTATACATAATTCTGTCTCATTTATTCTAAAGAATGTATAAGCTAATTTTCAGGAATTTCATGAGTATTTTTTCTGTCTTCTGAAAGTATATATTTCTTGTTTTGGACGTAAATGTTTCATTAAAATTGTTTCATAATTGTTTTTTATTAACAGCCATTTTTTGTATGTGTGTGCTGAGGTGATGTAGTAAGGCGCGAGTTGGTGGATGGAGAGGTGGGGCCTCAAATAGGTATACTGCTTAGGGCCCCCTAATGGCTAGAAACGGCCCTGAGTGGCTCAACCCACACAGCTCTACCTGACCAGGTTGAATCAAAGGCTCTTTGTTTCATCAATCTCCCATGTCTTCCTGTCTTCAATTTCTCTCTCTTCACCACACTGTTGCCTCACTATCTCTCTACTATCATTACAATGGGCACTGCTCTTCTAAACTCTCTCATTGTGTGCCTCCTGCAATACCAGACTTCCAACATATCCTTTCTTTGTGAAACTTTCTAACACAATTAATTAGTATTCTCAATCTTCATCTACTCAACCATTCAACTTTGGAACAAACTTCCTCAGTCCATCTTTCCCCCTGGTCTATGACCTTTAATCTTTCAAACACAGTGTCCATGTATCTCAAAAACTTCAGACCTTGAGTTTAGTTCTCTTCTTTTCTTTCTATGGGAGGAGGGACAGGTGTTTGCCCACAGTCTCTCCTTCCTGCGTAAAAAACAACCTGCACACATACCATACTTGTACCACAGCAGTGTCATTAAAAAACTAAAATTTATGCCATAATAAATCTATAAAAATTATGAAATGGTGCCAAAAGCCAAACAAAAAAATATAAATACTTCAAATAAAATTTTAGTAAACAAACTTCAAATAATGTTAATTTAAAAAATCAAACACGCTAAAGCTATATGTCTGCTTGGTATGGTAGTTAGAGCAAGGGTGAGTACAGTAAAAGGAGCAAACTACACTTATTAACTTTTACTCACTTCTGCAGTTTTTCATTTAATTTAACACATATATAAAACCTACTCTTATGATAGGTGAAAAAGAGTTTTACCTTATTGGAGGAGAAATGTTGTGATGTTGAAGGGAATGAATATTCACTTTTTTCTTTGCACAAACCTCCATTTCCACTTCCAGAAGCTGAAGCAGAATGATTTGGATATGAAAATTCATTTGGATCTTCTATAAATTCCTCAATGTCAATCTTTAATTCATTTCCCTTCAATGATAAAACATCCATAATGTAAAACTTGCAAATTAGTTAGAAAGACACGCATACAATTATATGTAATATTAAATTATGAACTGAGAGGCAAACTGTACTAATATAAATATGCTTTTACTGCAAATATAATAATTTATTGAAAGATAATTTTATATACTACACAATGATTCCGAGTCACTTTCACTTTCCTCAGTTTAGTTCAAATGTTTTAAGAATATTATGAATTGTGTTTAGGTGAATTAAGGGAATAGAAGCCACAATACAAAAATGAATTTATTACAATATATTTTCCAAGACATCACCACCCTCAATTGCAACTGACAAATTCTAAAACTTTCATAACATCCATTTCATTGCTTGAAACTTGCCCATTATGATTGGTGGGTCATATTTTTGTATTAATTCTTACATTCATTACTTTATCTCTGCAATCATTATCACTATTATCACCATTACTGTTATTATTGTAATTAGTCCCTTAGTTATTTTCTCAAAAAAAAATTTATATGTGCAGAGGTAGGCAAAAGTAAATAGACACCGTGATGACTGTCCTAAGAACAAATTGCAAACTCATCAATAAAATACCAGAACACAGATCAGCTTTACATTAGGCAAAGAGGAAAGGAACACAATTCTAAATATGAGGCATTCCATGTCAAGTGTACACACCTTATGTCAGGTCATCTCACTGATTCTAATGATTTTTGGTGTGGTAGTTGGGTATGATGAGTAATGAAGTGTGACCAAATTTTAGCCACTTGGGTCAAATAGTTTGGGGTCAGCAGCGTAACCTCGTGATTTTGAAAGGTCATAACTCAGGATCTAATGGATAGATTTTAATGATTTTGGTGTCAAAATGCTCAGAAAAGACAGCAGAATAACTAATTTTATGCACAGAATGCATACATTCTATTAAAAAAAAGTTGCATTTATATTTCACCTTTGACCTTGACCTCAGGTCAGAGTTCAAAATTCAAGGTCATGAAAATTGGCATAAGTAAAGACCTTTAGATGAAGCATATTCAAGCAAAAATTTGGAGTGGGATCTCCATGGGTTTGCTTTCCACAAGCATTTGAAATTGTGCATGTTGAAAATTTTGAGCATTTTATTTAAGATAACTTCACAAATAGTTCATATATATGTACGACTGTACGTATATAAATATATGTACCTATATACGTATAAATATAGCTACATTCATGGTTTGATAAATAAACTATGTATTAAGATTTTTGCAAACATTAGGTATTTGCTACTCTAAAAGAACAATAATTTTCATCATAGTACCTATATAATTTGTATATTTAATCATGTTAAATTTTGTGTTCAGGTTTTGACTATATGCTGATAAAATGTCATCAAAATATTGTTGTGATCCATTCAATTCCCACAATAAATTCAAATCTTTTGATCTTTGGCCTGCTTCACAATCACTGATAGAAAAATTTCCAAATCACTTGAAGCCAGGCCAAAAGTTACGTTCATCATGCAGAAAAAAAATTTTCCTTACCTATTTTACAAGTTCAAAATATAGCAGAACCAGAAATATTATCATCAAGCTCCTCTGATACTACTATGGAAACCATGTCATCAGATGATGTTTTTGTTGACAAGGAGGCTGAATTGTCAGCAATGAATGAGACAATCACCATGATTGGTGAAAGTCTGATTGTCAAGCGCAAGATTCAAAGAAATAAAGCATACCTCCCAACAAAAATAGCCAAAATAAAAAGTTCAGTAAGAAGACACTCAGATATGGTAGGTGAAATTCCTCAAGAGCCAGGTCCATCAAATGTAGACAAACTGTCCAAGCCAGTAGCAGCTGTCCAAACATTGAAAGATAAATACCAAAACTCAGATAAACATGACCAAATTATGATTCTAACTGTTTTTGCACCATCAATGAGTGTCAGAAAACTAATTCAAGAATTTAACTGTTCACAAAGAATGGCTGTTCAGGCTCAGCAGCTTGCAAAAGAAAAGGGAGTATTGTCATCACTGAATCCAAAGATGGGGAAGGAATTGCCACTGAAAGTAACTAACACTGTTAAAGAGTTTTTTTAGAAATGATGAAATAAGTAGACAAATGCTAGGCAAGAAAGACTGCGTAACAATAAAAGAAAATGGTGAATGAAAAAAATCAAGAGAGGTTAGTTTTATGTAATCTAAAAGAAGCATATCAACAATAAGTTTGTTTCCAGCTCTCTCTATAGGATTTTAGAAATTTGCGATGCTACGCCCCAAAGAATGTGTTTTGGTGGGAGCAAGTGGGACGCATAGTGTGTGCATCTGCACAATTCATCAGAATGTTAAGTTAATGATGACAGGTTCTAGAATGGCAGAAATTACCAGTGAGGAAGAAACTCTATTGAGTAGTTACCACTGCGCTTTAGCCAAAATTATTTGTGACAAAAGCCAACCTTCTTGCTATTTAGGTGTGTGAGATCAATGCCCTCGACCTGATTCGCTAAAAGAAACTCTTCTTACATGTTACGAAGAAAAAGGTATTGATGAAATCCAATACAAACAGTGAACAGCAACAGATCAATCTCAGCTGGACTGTTATTCAAAATTTAGAAGATTTCCTAGATACCTTTATTTCTCGACTAACTCAACTAAGGCATCATGATTTCATTGCCAAACAACAAGCCAAGTATTTAGAAAAAAGAAAAATGAACTGGATGAAGGCGATTTTTTGGTGATTGGGGACTTTTCCAAAAACTATTCCTTTGTAGTCCAAGATTGTAGTCGAAGGTTGTGCTCAAGGATTTCACTGGAATAATTGCCAAGTGACTTCATCCATAATAATAAATAACTTGTTTGTAAAGATCTTGATGCTTACCTATAGGTATATATCAAATCATGTATGTAGCTATATTATAATATGTATATATATGAACTATTTGTGAAGTTATCTTAAATAAAATGCTCAAAATTTTCAACATGCACAATTTCAAATGCTTGTGGAAAGCAAACTCATAGAGACCCCACTCCAATTTTTTGATTGAATATGCTTCATCTAAAAGGTCTTTACTTATGCCAATTTTCATGACCCTTAATTTTGAACTCTGACCTGAGGTCAAGGTCAAAGGTGAAATATAAATGCAAATTTTTTTTAACAGAATATACACACTATGTGCATAAAATTAAAGTTATTTTGCTGTCTTTTCGGAGCATTTTGACACCAAAATCATTAAAATCCATCCATTAGATCCTGAGTTATGACCTTTCAAAATCATGAGGTTACACTGCTGACCCCAAATTTGGGGTGGTCATTACTCCCAAACTATTTGACCCAAGTGGCTAAAATTTGGTCATGCTTCATTACTCATCATACCCAACTACCACACAAAAAATCATTAAAATCAGTGAGATGAGTGGCAGAAATCACCAAAAAGTGTGTACACTTGACATGGAATGCCTCATATATTGATTCAATAAGTTTTCTTAACTTTTATTATGAAATAAAAAAAATATAGACAAACCAAAGGTGTCTATTTACTTTTGTCAAACCCCTTTACATATTTTGTATATACAGTATACATATTATATATAGTGAATATACTTTATATTCATTTCCTTAATCCCTTATCTCACCTCCCTCCCTAACTTCATCTTCCTCACCTGATGAAGTCCCTGTCCTTCAAATAAACTGACATATTGTGGCTTTCTTCCCTATAGTCCCAATATATTAGAGCCAATGCACATTTCTAATTAGAACAAAACAATTGAAACTAGCAGTTACTTAGTCTCTCTACATTGTTCTATTGACTGCTTAGATGAAGTTCCAAGGTTATTTCATATCAGAACCAGTCAATTCTCTCATAAAAGAATAAACACACTTTGTAGATACCTTTCCTCCATTAGTTTCATTTCCATCATCAAGCTTAGCTTCTAATTCATTTACTTTTTTTTGTGGTTTCTTTTCTTCTGACCTCCTTCTCTTTAATGGTATATCACATTTTAAATTACTTCCTTTCCTTTTCTGGATGAATGAAAGTACAGATATTTCACTTGCTGATAACCTTTTAAGAAGAATTTTTATCTCTTTCTTGCATACAGCAGAAGGTGATGTTCCATAAACTCTCCTCTCAACTGATTTATTGACATGAAATTCATCTTCCCTCAATGATAAATTTCTCTCAGTGCGTGATATGTCTATAAACTTTGTACATACCTTTCCTCCCTTTTCACCATCAAACTTTGCTTCTAATTCATTTACTTTTTTTTGTGGTTTCTTTTCTTCTGACCTTCTCATCTTTAATGGTATATCACATTTTAAATTACTTCCTTTCCTTTTCTGGATGAATGAAAGTACAGATATTTCATTTGCTGATAACCTTTTAAGAATAATTTTTATCTCTTTCTTGCATACAGCAGAAGGTGATGTTTCATAAACTCTCCTCTCAACTGATTTATTGACATGAAATTCATCCTCCCTCAATGATAAATTTCTCTCTCTGTGTGATATGTCTATAAACTGATTTTCATTGACTTCACGCTTTATATCTACAGCAGTCATTATGTAATGACAATGTTTCATCAATTTGACTCATTACTTTGGGTAATAATTCCAAATTGGGGAATTCCTTTTCATCTTTTAGTGATTCTACATCATAATTCTCTATCAAGTTCATATCTTCAGAAAATGCTGCGTGTTGCAATATTTCTGAACTGTGGTATTTCCAGACCTTTTTGACACTAAATCAGAAAACTTTGCATCTTCCACTGATCTGACATAAAAAATTGGTTTAGATTGTGCATCAGTACACAGTGTTCCAGGTTGTTGTAATTCTTTATCAATAACTAATTTTATGTGCTGTGATGATTCCATCCAAGAAATTATTGTCAATTGTTGAGATTCAACACATGATGGCAGCAGTGTAACAGGTGGTGATTCTACACTTCCAAAATGTGGTATTTCTATATTAGTTGCGAGTGTTGCATGTTTCTGTACTGAACATTATTATTAAACGATTCTTTCCCTTCAAGTGAACTTACCGAGAAAAACTCTCAATAGTTTTGAGTATCAGCAGAAATTCTCTTTACACAATGTGACGAAGTAAATTATTAGTAATTTCCAATACTTTTATTTTAAGAGCTTTGGCTGTTTTCAGTAGGGATGACAATCTATGCTTTGAAATACTAACTTTTCCTTCATAGATGTAGTTCAAAAGAATTTCCAAGTCTCTAGAATCAATCTCAGTCAAAATAATAGAAGGATGGTGACATGGTGTCTTTTCAAAGATTTTTTATAGTAGTCACTATGGCTGGACAACACGAGTCTATGAACAGAAAGTACTTCCCACCACATACAATTGTAGAATTGAAGTGTTGTTCCTGTGCAAAAAAAAAAAAAAAAAAAAAAAAAAAAGGCTTACATTTTTTATATAAAGCTTGCAAGGAACTTAGTTTTACATCATTTCACCGAGTTTCTTTATTAAAGAATACTCAAAGTTGCATTGATATCCAAGTTAAATAACTGTATATTAATTCATATTTTATTTTTTGTTCCAAATGAAGGAGCGAAGGATTGACTCTGGAATAGGTAATTTAAACTGAATTTCCTCATTGAACAATAAAACCAACTAGTATTTATTGAAAGAAGAGTTAAATGACTAAATATTATAATGAGCAATCAATAAGAGAATTACAAAATTAAGATTGTTTGCATATATTTTATCAAATTTAATAGTTTTGCCTTGGTTTAATAGTAGAATATTGTATAAATAATAAAATATTTTGAGGTTTTAAGAAATGAGAGTTGTGCCTTTTGGACAATTTTCATTTTTAGTAAATAAATAACTTGAATTTCATCAGTATTATTCATCAATCAATTTTTAAAATATTTTATATGAATTTTGTTCAAGAAAATTACCTGCTTTCAAATATGAATAGGTATTATATATGATTTTAGGAAAAAGTTCACCTATAGATATAAATTATTTTAAATATTAAGTGGTAATACAGGAAGTCTCCGAGTTATGAACATCAGACTTACAAACAGGTAGATGAATATACAAATGAACTTCCACAAGCATCACCATTTTATTAGTCCTAACAAACAAATATTCAGTCCACATCCTACAAACCAAATATTGCTTTTGGGAACTAGTTTGCAAGGCAGGGCATGGGCATTAGGGTGTGACAGTTGCCCCAACTTTGTCCTACAATGCTGTTCAAAATTTTGGTGTTGCATATTGACATAAAAAATACCCATGTGCAATTTTTTGAAGATTCATGCATATTCGAGTGAGCACCAGCAATTTGAAAAATAGCGATTTTGCTTATACGGCATACGCGCCTATATATGAGATTACACAACCATCATAAGGGATATTAACACAAATCATTTGCCTGTCTTAATTAAAAGCTGTTATCACTAACACAAAAAGTTAATCATTCTTATTCTCTCATGGTACATTAAGGGGTTTTATCATATATTCACAAGGTATTATTTCTCTAGAGCAAGAAACCATGATTTCTGTTCGGAAACAGATGATCGTTTGCGCTGATTAGGAACGCAGAGTCTGTCATTTTCAACTACTTGAAGGACTTCTTGAAAGCGCTCCTCATCCCTGGCAACATTAAGAAAGTCATGGCAAAGTTTTACACCACGCTCTGCAGCCTCATTGACGACCTGAAGCTTGTCCACAATCCGTTTCATGTTCAGGTAGTCGTCATGATCCGCCCATTCACTGGCTGGACTGTGGAGAAACTGATAGGGCATGCCTAAAATGGTGAAGAACCGGCTTGAGTCAGGCCCAATTAGGTCCACCAGGGCAGTGCCACTTTCTGGAACAGGGGGAAGATATGGCTTTCCATAGCCCCCATGATTGAGCCCCACTCTCTTAGTAACTTCAGTGCCTTCATGGCAAAGAAGGGCCTTCCTCATCTCCCCTTTTGTCCTTTCTTGTACTTGGGACGAGAACAAAGCCAGTGGGGCCAACTCCTCAGTTAGGTACCAAGTGTGTCTATCGAGTGCCACACGTGCTTTGTCAACTATTGTGGCATCATATGGGGCAAATTCAGCCAAGGTTTCGACCAAATTCAAGTCATTCAGTGGCGCACTTGCTGGAACGGGGCAAACAATCCACCATGGGACATAAACAGCGACTGTGAACACAGCAAACCATTCTAACTTGCTGATTTGACTTTTAGTCACAACCTCGGCTTTGGGAAACTGCTCTTTGATCTGGCCTGACAAAAGAACAATTTTGAGGGTATAGAGCAGTTTAGCCATCCACCTTGCTTTGTGAAGTGCGCCGGGGTAGACCATTGTGAAGTTCACTGGCTCGGATCCTTTAGTTACAATCAGCAGACAAAGCTCTACCAGCTCCTTGTAGTCGCCACGTGTAAATGGTTGGGCTAGAGATTCACGGAAGAAGTCAGCCATCTCCTGCTGGCGCTCCTCAAACACTCCAGGCATTGCGGGGTAGTAGTATTTCTTTTTTTCATTGTACGCCAGTTGAGAGAAATGGTTCTTGAACCTAGAAATGCCATTATTGGGATTATTGTATTTCGTATTAATCTATAATATTGTTTTAGGGGTATTAAGATTGATATGATCGATCATTTGCTTGGTGTTAGTATATCTTATAAGTCTAATAAAAGAAATTCCACTAAATTTGTTCATTAGATAATAATATTCCTTGTTATTTTATAAAGCTTATGACTCACCTCTGGAAAACCATTATGTTTGGACTTGAAGAGCCCTCCACTTTCAAGCAATCCCAGCAAACACCTAGGATGACTTCGCCCACATGCCTGCGACAGGTGCACCAGAATACGGCACACTCTAATTCCTTTTGGAGGGAGACGCAAGCAGCTGTTTTTTGTCCTGAAAAAAAAAATGTAATTGTGGTTTAAGGCCACCATTTCAGGCACGTGCTTTTTGCAGATTTCTGTTAAATCATTCACTGTATTTTGGTATTAATGTTGTGATAAATTCACGCTGATGTTTGAAATAGGTTTACCTGTATTGGATGAAGTTGTGTCGAAAACCATACCAACGACATTCTGTTCACACTCCCAATCGACCAGAAGTTGTTTGGTTGCTGTTGATATCAAGTCTCCTTGAACCAGGCCAGCTTTTTGAGTCAAATGCGGAAGAGGTGGGACTCCAAGAAGCTTTGTGCCATTGACACCAGACACAAGAATGGGCAGGCAGTCATCAGTGCCTTTGGAATCCAGCGTGTCCATAAGTTTACCATCCCAGTGCACCAGTACTTTGTCTGGTGGTTGCCATTCATCCATGATTTTTAAACTTATTTCTGACACGATGGAAGCTCGGTATCGGTGGGCCGTCCTTGCATTTAGACTCAGCTTTGATGTATCTCCACCACATGCAGATACAAGGGAGTACACAATTGCACTCAGCTGGGTCGGCGAGATGTTGTTTCGAACACTGCATGAAAAGTTCTGCCGACTTCAGAATATCATGGGGCACAAAAATTGAAACTCCCTCTTTCACTGTTCTCCGATGTTTTCTCTTTGGTTCAGCAGTGCTGGCCTCATCAATGTCATCGTCCTCATCAGAGTTAATAGGTGAATCAATATCAGCCTGTACATTCTCAGCATGATCACATTGCTCTCTCTCTTGTCGCTTCTCTTCTCGCATCTGCCTTTTCTGTCGCTTCTGAACCTTTTCTGTGAGTACTTTGTTTACCCCAGAGTAGGTAGCTACTCTGTCACTTAGCATGCTTTTCATAAAGAGTATGTCAGTATCGATGGCATCTTGTTCAGCCTGAGTTTTCCCCTTTTTCGCAGCCGCCATGTCTTTCAACACTGTGTTCTTATAAAATTTCATCGTCAGGCTCAATTCTGATTTAAACTTCATAATTCCAGGATCATCAGCCCATCTTCTATCTTCATTCTTTTTCATAAGCATCATGTAGTCTTTGTCATAGTAAGTTTTAATCACTCTGCCAATATTGTTCCTGCCTGTAATGGTCGGGACATTCGCCTTCTGGTAATGCAAAAGCACATTGTCAATGGTGGCAGATAAAGCCTGGTCCCAATGCATATCCCGAAGGTTTGCTAACAGACATAGTAAGACCTGCCTATTAGTTGGCAGTTTGCAGCCCTTTATTTCCTTTTCTTCTTCTCGGGGTACGGTGCCCAATAACATTCTGACATACTCATCATCTTGCCGTGTATCCATGATTAAATTCTCTATTCACAACATCAAATCACTGTCAAGGGAAAAGAAAAGAGCATCATTAAAATTAAATGCAATAAAATAATACGTGGAAAATTTGTGGGTCAGCGTTCCAGACCCGGAAATGAAAATCTGATAAAATGTGCTATTTTCACACTTATTTATGAAGTTCATAAGCTGAAATAGCAATACTTGCTGGTACGACGGTGCTAGCTCAAACATGCACCGATCTCCAAGAAAATTTACATGGGTGTTTCCTAGATAAATACACAACACTAAAACTTTGAACAGCATTGTAGGACCATTTTTTGATTTTTGGAGGGCAACGGTCACACCCTAATGGGCATGGGCAAAGTATCCTCTGCCACAGGTATGCAGTGACATAGCATCCCATCATGCATTCATTGCCTCCATTGTGAGATGAGTTGATATTAAGGGAGCTAAAAACCAACCCTACATTTTATTCAAATTCATTGTTTTCCATTTTGTTTTATTAATTGTATCGCAACAGTAATATTATCCGCTATTATTCATTGCAAATTTACAAGATTCCAGCTTAATTATGGGTAAAATAGGCTTTTATGGGCTGACTTGGGAACCTAACCACCATTTATAACATTGTGTTTATGGGAAAGTGAGTTTTTAGTTCCAAATGAATGACTTATGAATAAAATTTTGGAATGCAATCCACTCGTAACCTGGGGACTTCCTGTAGTTTCAAAAACAATACCTAAACATGAATGATTGGTAATTTTTTATATACAAGTAATGTTTGGGTACTGTTTATGAAACTATTACTGCCACTAAAATCAATAAAATATCCAAAAACAGAATACTCTACTGTATTACCATTTAGTAATTTTTTGATTTTCATTTTTTTTCCTCAAAAGTTTTTTTAATAGCTATAAATATTTTAATTAAAATTAATAAAATAATACTTTTAATCATACACACACACATATATATATATATTTATATATAGGGCCAGATTATCACACGTTCAAACTGTGCACTCTGCACAGGGCCCATAAATTTTTAGGGGCCTCCAATAAAATAAAAAACTAAGTGAATTAAAAAGAAACACTGAACTTATTTCTTTCCTATGTTTCAGAGCCTTGTGCAGTGATCATTATGTATAAACACCAAAATGGATATGCAAAGAGAAGGAAAAGGGAAGAAAGAAAAAAAAGTTCTGGAAAAGGAAATTAAAACAAATTAAGCCAATTTCACCATTCTTTGGTATTCAAGCAGGAGCACAGGGTGAAACTGGTGTGGGTGCAGGCCCTTCAGATGTTGGAGGCCTTGCAGACCATGCACCAGCTGCTGGTCCTGGTGCTCAAGCTTCTGATACAGGCAATGAACCAGTCACTCAGGAAGCAGAAGTGGAAGGCAGACCGGAGTTTGACATGTATATTTGGTTTGTGGCTGCCCAATGTAACCAAAGAGACAAGAGCATACGGGAGACAAGAGCATACGGGAGACAAGAGTATACGGGAATACCTCAAAATTCATTGTTAATTCATTCTGGAATAACATGACAAAATACAAAACTACAAAATTTGAGATAGATTACCTATAACATGTTTCAATGAGAAAACATTTTACTGTATTATGTTATTAAACAGATTAATCAATCAAATTCTACTCATTTTTCGGCAAAATATACGGTAATATATATATATATATATATTACGTTATTGCATTGGTCAACAGTTGAATTTCATCAGTTTTGATCATTTTTTCACATTTGTTCAAAAAATGACAAATCTGTGAATATGGACGAAGGATTGCAAAACTATAGGTAGTAAAAGATTGATGATGAATCTGTAAAACAACGAAATTCAAACGATGTGAATTTTGAGGTATTCCTATATACGCGAGATGAGAATATACGTGAGATGAGAATATACGCGAGACGAGAATATACGCGAGACGAGAATATACGCGAGACGAGAATATACGCGAGACGAGAATATACGCGAGACGAGAATATACGCGAGACGAGAATATACGCGAGACGAGAATATACGCGAGACGAGAATATACGCGAGACGAGAATATACGCGAGACGAGAATATACGCGAGACAAGAGAATACTGATCAGGGCAGGGTAGCTCATAGGTATGCAAGACATTACGTGAATTAAAGGAAACTGGATTCCATGCATCCTTGGTTAATGACATGTATTGCATGGTGGGAATATTCATTTGTGAATGTAAAAATGGAGAGAAAGTTGAGTGCACTTATGCTATTCAGAAACAACAGGCCAGGTTTATTGCTACAATTGCAAGCTATTCAGCCCACAGAAGGTCTCTATTCACCATGAGGAGTAAATGAATGGAACCATGTGCATGAATATATTCATCAGCACGAGCTATCGCATGCTCACACTATCATCGCAGCAGCACAACAGGCTGATCTCACTGGCATATTGATGAGCTGACAAAATACTGGAAGATGATTCTGCAGCAAATGCTCAGTGTGATTATATTTCTCACTGGATGAGGTTTAGCATTCAGCAATGAAATTATTGGCTCATTGCACAACAGCAACTATCTCGGTATACTCAAGTTGCTAGCACAGTATGATCCTTTTTTATCTGAGCACCTTCAAAAAGCCAACTTGGGAAAAGGTAAAGTTTATTGCAGTAGTCCCTCTATAACACTACGTAACAAAATTTTTGGAAAATTTGTGTTCATCTCCCCCCCCCCTTTGTTTTTGGGTACGCTGATTTAAAAAAAATTGCATTAGTTTTCTCAGGAAAACTTAGTTTCTTCTGAAAACCATAATCTATTTTGTATACCTAATGGCTTATCAGAGAGCAAAATCACAATGAAGTAAAGGAAAATAAATATATTTCATATTTAAAGATATATAATGTATATATAATGCACCCAAATCTAAATGGATAAGGCTTAAAAATGTACATTTGAGCATCTTTTTCTCTTGTAGTCCCGTGGATTATCTCATATTAAACACCAAATATAGTTGCCCATCATAGCTTCATCCCATTTTCCCAGATATCTCCTCTCCATGGTTTGGATATCTTGGTGAAAACGTTCACCATGTTCCTCACTTACATCACCAAATTTGGTCTGAAGAATTCTAAATGTGAGTCCAGATAGTGTAACTTCAGGGACATTCTACAACCTAACCTTTGAAAGTGACTCATTAGATTTTCTACTAGCTCTTTGTAAACATCATTCTTCTTGTTACCTAAAAATCCATGGACTACAAGCCGAAATGACTGCCAAGCACTTTTTTCAAGCGCGGTCATTTTTTCTTCTAACTCTTTAAATGCTAACATGCATCTGACTTGAGGTCCAACAAATATGCCTCCCTTGATTTTAGCTTCAGAAAGTTTGGGAAACATTGAATGTATACGATAAATAGCATCACTTTCAGCATCCAAAGCTTTGATGAATTGCTTAATAAGACAAAGCTTGATATGCAGCAGGGGTAGCAAAACTTTGTCTGTTTGAACAAGGGCTTCATTAAGAACATTGTGTTTGCCTGGATTAAAAACATGAATATTTAGTGTAACCACCCTGTAGTCCAAGCAGGAATCCTAGCATTTTGAAGTCTCCACATACATCCCAGTTATGTTCACTGTACTTTATTCTGTCTAGCAACAGCTATACATTTTCATATTCTTCCTTCAATTGAACCGAATGAGCCACAGGAATATGGAAACATGTTCCAATTATGTAGTAGGATGCCTTTTAAACTTCGAGTTGAATTGTCAATAAACAAACACCAATCAGCAGGGATGTATTCAATTCCTATCTCAGCAAAATGGTCATTCACATCACAGCAGTAGCAAAGAGCTCGATGCAAAACAGGAGTAGAAAGAAGCATATCACAAATGCCTATTCCTGTAGAGAAAGATCTTGACACTTTGGTCCAAAAGATTCCACTCAAAGGCAGAATGTCATAATTTCTGCATTGGTTTTCTTAAGTTCATATCCCTGCCTAGGTTGTCTGTGTGTTTCTGGTTGGGGAAATGGGGTGATGTATTGGAGCTTGCTTCGAAGTCGGCATCTTCATCAGATGATATTAAAGGCATTTCTTCTATTTTCTCCATGGTGGGTGAGCATGGAACAGGCAAAATCTTCATTATGGGGGACTGTGGCAATAGAAGATTGGATATTTGGATATAGGACATCTTTTCAACCTTTACCTCTCTTGTAGAGTGAAATGTCTACCATGCACAAGTAGCAATCATCATGGTGATTGGGTTGCTCCCTCCAAATGCGAGGAATAGCAAATGGCATGCCTTTTCCAGTACCTCACAGCCATCCTTATAATGTGGAATGGCAGCTTCCACAGCAAAACTGAGGTGCCCATGATTTATCTTGATTGCCCATGGGCATGCCAAAGTAAGCGTGATATGCTGTAAAAAACTTCATTCCTGTGTCAATTTTGTGCTTTACTTTCTTTGGATTGATGTAATGGCTACAAACATAAAAGGAATCTGCAGTGTGTCTGCAGGGCCTATTGGTAGTCATCACCATATAATTCTAATATCTAGAAAATACAAAAATACATTTTATAAACAGAAATAAGAAACCAAATGTGTACAAATAGTTAATAATGGGCTTTACCCAATAAAAACATTACTAATAAACCCCAGTTTTGGGGACATTTTGAATTTTGCACTTGAAATTACTTTTGTTATCTCGGAAAAATGCCTTAAAAATGGTGAAAAAGTAAGATTTCTAAATTTGACCATATCATAAAAACTATAGTTTCCCAAACAAAACTGATGCCAAATCTGTAATTATCGTTAATTGGTTCCATGAACAGATGGCAATTAAGGAAACCGATTAACGAGTCATTGAATTACGTGTAATAATAATGTATGTCAATTTTAGTAAAGTCAACAATTCAAAAACTACTAATACTCAAATGATGTCATATTATCTAGCAAACTTAGAAATATCTTTAGTGATTAAAAAAGCCATTTAACTACTTATATTTGACCATAAAGGTTTGAAATATAACCTAAATATGACTGTAGCATCAAATATCAATGGGTCATTCTCTGTCAGATCAACCAAAAAAAATTGAAATTAACACCCTCATCTCTCATATTTTGCTGAAATTTGGTTTATAGGGAGTTTGTGAGCCCTGAATCCATTTCTGAAATTATAAGGTCAATCTGACCAACGGTTCAGGAGATATGACCTCGGGCAATTTGAGGTCACTCGCGAGGTTACTAACATTTGGCGAGCCATAACTTGGGTAATAATTGTCATAATTACATAAAAGTATATATATTTAGAATCAGAAAACGACAAGGAATCCAAATATGCAAGTTTTAGAACTCTAGGTTGAAAAATAAAAAAGTTACACTGTAACCAAAATTTGAGGTCACGATTTGACCTCTGGGGTATCAAATGAGAATTTTTTTTTTAAATGTAAAAAATGAAGGCATAGGCATTGGCTATTAGAATCAGCAAAAAAAAGTTTGTTTATGTTAGTATTTTTCATGTAACTAACATATAAGTGAACACCATATTCATAAGTTGTGCGTCATTCTACCTATTTTTTCACACTTAAGCTCATAATTTGACCTATAGAAATTAAAATTACATTTTTTATAGATATAAAAAACAAAGTCAGAGTTCTTGACTAATAGAAACAATCATAAAAAGTTTGTTTATGTTGGTACTTTTCATGTAACTAACTTATAAGTGAACACCATATTTATAAATTGCTTGTCATTTCAAGGAATTTTTATATCTTAGCTATCAATTTGAACTCAAGCTCCAAGAATTTAATAAAAATTGTATTTCACTGCTAATCTACACTGGCAATAATAGTTATAATAGTGAAAGGGGAAGACTAAGCTCACATGTAGCCTAAACAAACCTGTTGAAACATGTTGCTACTTGTCTAAGTGCAGAATCAACAGAGATAGTTGCAAAATTCCTTGTCTACAGGTTAGTACAGTTCCAGCCAGCACTGTGGGTGGCTGGTGGGTATGGTGTTTTAATGAGCCTCAGAGACTATCAAGGCCTAAAATATTAAGTGTGTATAGCTATATATTTTCTAAAAAATATATATTACCTAATTGTAAATCCTATATCTTTACAGATCAAAATACAATGGTTCGGCACTTGAAATACTGCCAGGACCCTATTCAAAAACACAAGAAACGCATAACAATCAATCTTAGAAAAGTGACTGATGTACTTGTTGAAAAATGTGCTGGAAGAGTGAAAAAAGACTCATTGTTGTGTGTGAACTGCTGGACACTGATAATGAAAAACCCCACTATACTTAGTACCACTGAAAACAACGAGTCTGAGCAGGATTCAAATGAATCATCTACTATCAGTGGCTTGAGTAACATCTCTTCAATTCAAGATCTGGACAATGACAGTGATTGCTTGATAAAGGAAAATCCTTCAACTTCAGTTGAACCAGTTCTAGCATTTCTGGACCAAACACCAGTTAAAAAAAGTAAGTAATAAATTAATATAATAACTTATACTTTACTACAAGGTCTGTTTGATCTACTATATAGCCAATTATATAGCATTTAAGGTACTATAATTAATATTTAATTACTAATATTCAGGTGTGTGAAACCTTTTTTTCTGTTTTTCAGAAGGGCTGTCATTAAGCCAGAAAAAGCGCAAGGCTCGTGGTAAGCTATCATCTGCTCAGAAACACCTGAAGGAGAGGCTAGAACTCAGTTATGGTGTTCAAATTACCGAGGAGGTAAGTGATACTTCAAAACCTGAAACTAAATCTGAAAAACATCTAGACAAATTAATGAATGAATTGAAACAGTCATTCCTGGAGAGCAAATGTCACCATCACAAACTACAAATATTGACACTCTCACCATACACAATTGAAAAAACAGCTAGTTTCTTTCAAACTACAACATACATGGTGAAAAGAAGCCGTTCACTTAAATCAGAACATGGAATCCTTCCGAAGATTCCACTAATGAGCAAAGGAAAAGTGATATCTGAAGAACACAAAGATATAGTTAGAAGATTCTATGAGTCAGAAGAGGTTAGTCGTATGTGTCCTGGCCAAAAGGATTGCGTGAAAGTTATCAGTGCTGAAGGTGCAAAAACGATTGGTCCTCGGGAATTTAAGAGAGATGTTTGAACTATATAAAAATGATGAAAAGAATCCCAAAATAGGATTTTCCACATTTGCAAAATTACGGCCATCATATTGTGTGCTTGCCGGTAGTGGTGGGACTCATTCTGTCTGTGTCTGCACATACCATCAAAATCCAAAATTGCAGCTGGCTGCATTGGGAGAAAGAGGTCTTTCATACAAGGATCTTATGGATTACAGTGTCTGCAGTACAGAAAGAGAGACTTGCATGATGCAACTTTGCAATGATTGCCCAAGAGAAGAGGGTGTCCTGGATTTTCTTGAGTTACTTGACAGTGTGAAATCAGCTCCAAATGAAATATCTTACAAGCAATGGGTGACTGTTGACCATTGTACAATGGTTGATAAGGTGGAGCCACTTCATGAATACTTATCATCCCTAAGCATGAAAATATCCTGCATGGTTCGTCATCACTTTGTTGCTCAGCAACAATCACAGTACTTCAAGCAGTTGAAAGAAACACTACCACCTCAGAGCGAGGTAGTTATAGTAGGTGATTTCTCTGAATTATTCTTTCATTGTCCAGGATGCTGCCCAAGGGTTTCACTGGGACAATTCACAGTGTACAGTTCACCCTTTTGTCATCTATTATAGATCATCTGCAGACCAGGAACTTAGCCATTTTAGTGTCTGTTTCTTATCTGCATCACTAAAACACAACACTATAATGGTTTACTCATTCATATTGAAGCTTATGACATATGTTAAATTCAGATGCCCACAATTGAAGAAGGTGCACTATTTCTCAGATGGATGTGCTGGCCAATATAAGAACAGATACAACTTCACAAATCTCTGTTACCATGAAGAGGATTTTGGTCTGTCTTGTGAATGGCACTTCTTTGCTACATCCCATGGCAAAAATGCATGTGATGGGATTGGAGGAACAGTGAAAAGAGCTACTGCTCATGCCAGTTTGCAGAGAACTACAGAGAGGAAAATTCTTACACCAGAACACATGTTTCAGTTTTGTGAAGAAAACTTGAGCAAGAAGATAAATTTTTTCTTTGTAACTACAGCTGATTTGAAAGATGCAGAAGAACGGTTGGAACATAGATTCAAGGATAGTAGGGCTATTCCTGGAACTCAGAAATATCATAGATTTGTTCCCCTAAACAAGGAAGAACTGATGGTGTATCCCATTTCAAGTGGCATTGGAGAAAAGAAAAGAATAAGGAAAAGTCATTTTACTAATGAACCTGCAATGCTTGGTAACCTAAAATGTGTCAAACCAGGAGAGTATGTTGGCTGCATTTATGACATGCAAGTTTGGTATGGAATTGTGGAGGAATATTGTGAAGAGTTTGATGATTTCACTGTGAACTTTCTACATCCCTCTGGGTCATCAGGATCAAGTGCATATTATTATCCATCAAACAAGGATTCATGTGCAGTGCCAGGACATCATATATTAACTGTAATGAGTTGTCCTACCCTAAGAGGAGGCAGCAGAATTCAATACATTTTTCCACAAAAAGAAATTGATGAGAGCATCGAGCATGCAAAAATTGTATTAGGCTAGCACATGAATCCTCTAAGTAGGTCTTCCCCTTTCACTATTATAACTATTATTGCCAGTGTAGATTAGCAGTGAAACACAATTTTACATTTTTTGCCTTTGTTTTTATATCTATAAAAAAATGTAATTTTAATTTCTATAGGTCAAATTATGAGCTTAAGTGTGAAAAAATAGGTAGAATTGACGCACAACTTATGAATATGGTGTTCACTTATATGTTAGTTACATGAAAAATACTAACAAACAAACTTTTTTTTGCTGATTCTAATAGCCAATGCCTATGCCTTCATTTTTTACATTTAAAAAAAAAATTCTCATTTGATACCCCAGAGGTCAAATCGTGACCTCAAATTTTGGTTACAGTGTAACTTTTTTATTTTTCAACCTAGAGTTCTAAAACTTGCATATTTGGATTCCTTGTCGTTTTCTGATTCTAAATATATATACTTTTATATAATTGTGACCATTATTACCCAAGTTATGGGTCGCCAAATGTTAGTGACCTCGCAAGTGACCTCAAATTTCCCGAGGTCATATCTCTTGAACCGTTGGTCAGATTGACCTTATAATTTCAGAAATGGATTCAGGGCCCACAAACTCCCTATAAACCAAATTTCAGCAAAATCTGAGAGATGAGGGTGTTAGGCACTGGTTGATCTGACAGAGAATGACCCCAATGTGCCATTGATATGTGTGGTCAACTTTGGTTATTTTTCGTGTGCAGTATGGTTTCTAAGTTTCACATAGTCACAAATGCTGGAGTTTTGATTGTGAATGCATGAGTGGAGGAAGCAGGGAGGAGAGAGGAGGATGAAGACTTCATACCAGACTGAGTTTGGTATGAAGTCTTCATCCTCCTTTGTCCTGGTCAAATATAAGTAGATAAATGGCTTTTTTTAAACAACACTAAAGATATTTCTAAGTTTGCTTGATATATGACATCATTTGAGCATTAGTAGTTTTTGAATTATTGACTTTACTAAAATTGACCCACCCTAAATTACTGGAAATCAAAGGTGAAGGAGATGAGGATGCACAGGTAAGAGACTGCAGTGTCAGACCCAGGAAGACTCCCGACATCAACCCAGATGCCACCAAACTCTCGGAGCTTATTGATTGGGACTCTGCCATGACTCACCCTCCTCTGACCTGCTCCCTCACCACTGCTGCAATCAAGGAGTTCCTGGATAGACCAATGGAAGTTCCTGCATGGCACTCTCTCACACATACAGTCAGTAGAGAGGTGTGTAAGGATGACAACTGAAGCAGCACAACATGTTTACTCACAAGAGAGGAGGGAGGCATACATCAGTAGCCAGGTGGCCAGTAGGGAGCTCATGACCAGGAAATAAGAGCAAGGCAGACATGGCATCCTTTGCAAAGTTCAAGAAACATATCTGTTTCTAAATTTTAATATTGAAATACAATCAAAATGTCTTTAATTGTATGTAATGTATGTAAAATGTAGTTATATACAATAAAAAAAATACTTGCAAAAATTTCCAATTTTTCATAAACTTCAAATATAATTAGCTAGGAGTGGTCAAATCTGGATTTTAAAGCCATATTTGGATTTAGCACATAAAAATGCATCATTTTGTCACAGTTTTTTGAATTGTTGACTTTACTAAAATTGACACACCCTAATGTAATAATGACAATTCATTCCAGACCACCTGCTGTACTATACTTACCAAATTATGAAGTTGTTGGCTGCACATAGAGGAGGATTGGTGGGACTTAGTGATGGAGTTTTATTACTTGGTAGGTGAATCACCCTCCATCAGCAGATCAAGGAGATCTCCTGCTGTTGATGTTCATGGATGGGGAGACTTCGGTGGACCCGATTTTCTTTTGCAGAAATAATCCAGTTGGTTGTCTTGTAGCCTTCTTTTTCTCTACTAAGATTTCCTTATAGCAACAAAAGGCTCAATTAGCTTCTCGAATGACTTTGGAGGATCTTTCTGCATTGGGGTCATTTTCTAAAACATCCTTCATCTTCTCCCAGTGCCAGAAGAAATCCTTCAGAGTTCCTGTTGTCAATGTCTTGACAATCTCTTCTTCCTCTGACTCCCCTGATACCCCCCTGTGCTCTTCAAGCTGCAACAGTTCTTCAGTGTTGAGATCCTTACTCTGAGATTCCAAGAGCTCTCTGACATCATCCGTAAAACTGCGCAACATCCATCTCCACTGAGTGCTCAACAAAGACTGATGCCCATTGGGTAGACAACAATTAATGAAATAATGGTGTTAAATAGGGAATGACGATACTCAATGATGATGATTATAGAGGGACTACTGTACTTGTCATCAAAAATATGCGAGGAATTGATGCAGCTGGTTGGAGACAAACTCCTTACAACTATTGTCAATCAGATAAAGGCCACAAAATACTATTCCATTCAAAATATCACCTCGGTGGTGTAGTGGTTAGCATCCCTGACTACAAATCCATCAGTCCAGGTTCAAGACCTGGTGACAACAGCTGGCACAGAGCAAAACCAAGCTGTTCATCATTCCACACAATAAAAAAGAAAGTGGTTCGTAGATAAATGGGTACCCTGGGTGGCCTAGTGGTTAAGACACTGGGCTGCTGGTGGGTTGTGGTTCAGATTCCATGTTAAACTGTAGGCCTAAGGTGGAGTGAAAAGCTTGACCTTCGTCAGAATGAACAATTCAGGCAGAAGCTAATGAAAGGTGAAAGGTGTTGATTCATGTGAGGACAATACACATACTGACCAACTGATGGTAGTAATCTACTATGTCAATGATACTGGCGTTCCAGTTGAGCAATTTCCCACCTTCCTAGATTCGACTGGTAACAAAGCGCAGGACATGGTTGATGCTCTAAATCAGGGCCATTTCCTGGCAAAAGCAGACTAAGCAGCTGCTCAGGGCCCCACTGCTACTTGGGGGCCCCTAGACAGGCTCCCAGGTCATAGCTCAGTGGGTAAGAATAGGAATATAGCTGAAGTTATTATTATTGTTATTGTTATCATCGTATTAATTAAAGTTTTTGTATGAGACAAATGTGATAAAATGGAGACAAATGAAATGTTTTGGTCATTGTGTGTAAATAACTATTGCGAGATCTTATTTCTACATTATTTAACTTTATTCTTACTATATGCTTATACTTTCCTAAATGCTTAATTTTTCTAGTATTGTAAAACATTATTTCACTAATTTACTAATTATTAAGAGATTTTGTAACACTTTAAAACCTAGGATTATTTTTGTTATGTTTTCAAGTTTATTAATTCTTTTCTCATCTTTTTCAGATAATGTGAATTTTGTTGGTTAAAACCTGAATGGTCTGATTATTTGAATGTATTTGATTAACATTACAATTATAACAATTATTATTATTATTATTATCATCATTATCATCATTATTATTATTATTTAGCAGATGAGTTGTGGTTAACTAGATGTGACTTCATGCATCTTGGAAAATGAAACATTATCCATCAGGAGCTGAAAAATAGAAAAAGAAGAAAATAGAGGAGAAGCTTTCCAGTAGCACAGTTGAGATGTGCCACTTGTATATTCTTCTGATTACAGTTCAGGCAACTAGGATAGGTAGACCATCAAGCTAGGCAAGTGCTCAGGAATCATGTAGAGTAAGCTAGTCTCTAATATTTATAATATTTCAAAATGTGAAACTTAATGAATCACATCACCTCAAATTTTGTTCACAGATCAATTATCAAACAAGATAAGAAAGAGTATTTTAGCAAAAATTAACAGAATATGTAATGTTATGTTATGTTCTTCTCAGGAGCACTACTGAAATATTTGGAAAAGCCATCCTCAGCAAAGCCTGATGAGCATCATGAGCCAACAGCAGGACCATCCTCTATGCAACCTCAAACACCAGTAGAAGTAGAGCCTGATGAACCAACAAGTGGCCCATCTTCTGTTCAGCTTCAAACACCACACACAGGCATTTCTACTGAGCAACAAGAACCAAGATCTGCTCCACCGCTTGATCCGTATGACTGGCCAGTTGTCCTGTCAGATGCCTTGAAGACAGATGTGGTGTCTCAAGGACCATTTCAAATCAGTCCAGATTTCACATTCCCTAAAAGAGAGGATGGTAGAAGCGTTCATCACCATTACATGTACAGAACATTAATTAATGGGGAAAAAATAAAGCAAAGCTGGCTGATGTACTCTTGAAGGAATGATGCTCTTTATTGCTTCTGCTGAAAGTTGCTTTCAAGGAAGTCGTACAAACTAATTACGGATGGACTTTCAGACTGGATAAACATTGATTCACTTCTGAAAGGCCATGAAAATAGTTCAGAACATGCAGATAACATGGCAACATTGAAGGATCTGGAACTGCAGCTAAAAACTGGGAGGATCATTGACCAAACTGAAATGTCATTAATGAAGGTAGAGCGAAGACACTGGCAAGATGTTCACACACGTCTTTTAAGTATAATCCAATCACTGGCAGAGAGAAACCTTGCTTTCAGGGGGTCTTCCTCTACATTGTACAATCGAGACAAAGGCAACTTCTTGAAGGAGGTTGAGCTGCTTGCCAAATTTGATCCAGTGATGAAACAACACATCAGCAGAGTCAAAAATGGCCAATATAGTCATTCAAGTTACCTAGGAAACATCATTAAAAATGAGCTCATTGGGTCCATTAGTGGGAAGATCTTGGATGCCATTGTTACAGAAATAAAACAAGCTAAATATTACTCTCATTTTAGACTGCACTCCAGACATAAGCCACCAAGAACAGATGTCAATTATTATCAGAAATGTTAAAATGGGTGAAGTACCAGAAATAAAAGAATAGGGCCTACTTCTTGGGCTTTCTTGAGGCTTCAGAAAGTACAGGCCTGGGTTTATCAGTTCTGATTCTGAAGAGACTAGATGAACTGAATATTCACTTTGATGACTGCAGAGGACAGTCATATGACAATGGAGCGAACATGAAGGGTAAGAACAAAGGTGTTCAGGCAAGGTTATAAGAGAAGAACTGTCATGTACTCCATGTTCCATGTGGGGCTCACACTCAATCTTGTAGTGGCTGATGCAGCTAAAGCTTCCACAGATGCCATCAGCTTCTTTGGCAACATACAAAAATTGTACAACCTTTTTGCAGCAGGTACACAGAGATGGACAATCCTAAAGAATCATGTGAACATAACACTAAAGTCTTGGAGTGAAACCAGGTGGGAGAGCCAGCTTAAGAGCATTGAGGCTGTGCGATACCAGAGGCACAACATCAGAGAGGCCCTGTTGGAAGTCAGAAACAATGCCACAGATGCCATACCAGGACTGAAGCACAAGCACTTGCAGCTTTAGGAGGTAGGGTCTTATCTCTCTCAGATTTGCACAGTAGTATGGTATGACATTCTTCATGCAGTTAACCATGTGAGCAAACTTCTGCAGTCTCCTACAATGCAGTTTGATATGGCAGTCAACCTCCTCACAAAAACAAAAGACTCACTCACCAGCTACGGAAACACAGGTTTTATTGCAGCACAAGTCGTAGCTAGGGACATATGTCAGGAAATGAATGTGGAGGCTGTGCTGAAGGAGAAGAGCCTCAGATCCACAAAAAAGCACTTTGCTTACAAAGCTCTTGACGAACCATTTACAGAAACCTTAAAGAGGCTGGAAGTCAAATTTTTCAATGCGGTGGTGGATTATGCCATCGGGTCAATAAATGAGAGATTCAAAACATTAGATGATGTGAGGGACATATTTGGGGTTCTCCTAAACTTCACCACAATGAACAAGGCTTGTCCTGCAAGTGTGAAAAGCTCTAAGATACTGAGCTCTGGAGCTGACTCTGACATTGATGGAAGAGAACTGGCCCTCGAAATTAAGAACTTGTCAACTTTACCTTCACAAAACATGACTGCATTGGAGCTTCTCTTCTTCATTTATCAGAAACAACTGGAGGAACTATACCCCAATCTCTGGGTTGCACTAAGAATTGCCTGCACTCTACCTGTGATGTAGCGTCAGCCAAGAGGAGCTTCTCTAAAATGAAGCTAATCAAGAACTACCTCAGATCATCAATGGAGCAGGATCGCCTCAGTGGCCTTTGCATCATAAGCATCAACCAGGATGTTGGCAAGGAGATTTCATATGATGATGTTATTGATTATTTCACCCAGAAAAAAATCTAGGAGGCAAAAATTTTGAAGATACAAACTGTTCTGTATAACTGTTAGCTATTACATGATTGTATCGTAGTTAGTAATTGTTTGGTAATTGATAATTGCTTTATTTTTTTATACATAGTTCTGTGTCATTTATTCTAAATAATGTATAAGCTAATTTTCAGGAATTTCATGAAGAATATTTTTTCTGTCTTCTGAAAGTACATATTTGTTGTTTTGGATGTAAATGTTTCATTAAAATTGTTTCATAATTGTTTTTTATTAACACTGCCATTTTTTGTATGTGTGTGCTGAGGTGATGTAGTAAGGCGCGAGTTGGTGGATGGACGGGTGGGGCCTCAAATGGGTATACTGCTTAGGGCCCCCTAATGGCTAGAAACAGCCCTGCTCTAAATGACCTATTCAACAAGTTGGGCATTGATATCCGCACTTGCTATGGTCAAAGTTACGATAATGCACTCAATATGTTTGGTTGTTATAATGGAATGCAAGCCAAAATTTTGGAACAAAGCCCAACTGCATCATTTGTCCCCTCTATTGGTCACTCATTCAATTTAGTAGGTAAAGGAGATGCATCATCATGTCAAGAGGTTGTGCAACAGCTGAAAGACAGCAAACTTGAACCATTGGGCATTCTAATGCCCAAAATGTTGTCTGCTATGTGATGGTCTTGCTGAACAGACTCCATACATGCCATGCGAGCAGATTATACCAAAACTCACAAAGTCCTGAATGAGATTGCAGAGAATCCCAAACAAAAAACTGAGATGCACTACACAGCAGCAGGCTTGCAGGACAAGAATGAGTCATCTAGAAACTGGCATTTTTGCTGTTTGTTCTGGTTTGCCTAGTTAGGTAAACTGTACACCCTTGATGATTGGTTAGGCTAAGTTGTGATATTTTCATTAGTGTAAACAAAAATATCATGATTTAACCTAACCAATCACCAAGGGCATACAGTTGATCTAACTGGGCAGTCAATAAATTAAATAATTTCAAGATCTTTTTCCTTTCTAACATCGTCCAACCAGTCCCCTTGCATCTCAAAACTAAAGTTTTCATTATTTCTTCCAAAATGCATGACTTTGCATTTTTGAACATTGAATTCTATCTGCCATTTACGAGCTGAAGCAACTAATCTATCAAGACCCTTTTGTATATTTAACTGGAGTAACTACTTTTGTATCATCTGCAAATTTAGAAATTTTACAACCTACCCCTTTCTCTAAATCACTGAGACATAAAATAGTTTAAGTTGGAAGTGAAAGTGGCAACACCTCTGTTGTGCTCCAAGCTTTTTTACAAATTGTTGAAGTATTTATTATTAATTCTGTAGATTTGGCTTTGTTGGGATTATTAAAGTACAAATATAGTTCCATTCTGAAGGTTTAAGCTTAATTTAACTCAGTATTTACAGAGATCTAGGGGTTCAATTCAGTGCAAGCCCAGGTTTGGCCTGATTAACCTAGGCCCCCATTAGCTTATTCCATCCAGGGGATAGCCTAACTTAGACCATAAAGCTTTTAACTGAGTTAAAGAATAGTAGTCAAGATGACTTGACAGTGACTAAGGTTTGTAAGAAGGAAGTTAGGGAAGGGGTTAAGGTTGTAGCATGCAAGAGTTGTGATGATTGGTATCACTCAGCCTGTATCAAAATTACAGAACAAATGTACAGGGGTATGAAATCACCAAATACTTTGTGGTTTTGCAATAAATGCTTAGCTGAGGTTAGGGACATGCTCAAGGCAAGGCTTAAGAAAACTATCTCAGAGTCCATTAAGCCTAAATTGGTAACACGGTAAAAATTTTATAGTGGGCACACTAGGGGCCCTTTGGCCTATCTGGGTGGCTCCACTGTTAATATAAACAAACCATAAATACAGTTACATGCAAAATTAAGATCCAATTGATCTCTGCAAATTGCAGATTGTCACACACCTACTAGCTGTACATTAACTTCAAAACTTTGGATCTTGTGGATCATTCATCAGTACCACTACTGTACTAATTGTAGACATCATATGATTATCTCATCACAAGAAGTTTTACATGGATCTATATAGTTATAACCTGAATAATGTAATACAAGCTCTACAGTTAAGATAAAAGGAGTACATGGGACTGGAAAGACTGTATAGAGTATTTGAATGTACACCCATTCAGGGTCTCCCATTTAAAGGTGTCTATGAGGCAAGTGAACATAATGAGTTTCATACATCAGTGTTATGGGGGGCACCGCTCAGCAGAGAAATCTCCTTAAATTGGGGGTATAAAGACAGAGTATCCCCTAACCCGAAATGCTGCCTCCCTACATCCCATCACTGTGTGGGTGATGAGATTTACCTAAATAGTTGGCCCTATGATTGATAGTGTAGCTAGTAAGACTAATATAACAGTTAGGCCAGAAACTGGGTCTAATACAGGAAATACTAGTGTAAGATGTAGTGAGGTTGAGCCTAAGCCTAGCCCTGGTGTTAGATGGGTCATTCTCTGTCAGATCAACCAGTGCCTAACACCCTCATCTCTCAGATTTTGCTGAAATTTGGTTTATAGGGAGTTTGTGGGCCCTGAATCCATTTCTGAAATGATAAGGTCAATCCGACCAACGGTTCAAGAGATATGACCTCGGGAAATTTGAGGTCACTTGCGAGGTCACTAACATTTGGCGACCCATAACTTGGGTAATAATGGTCACAATTATATAAAAGTATATATATTTAGAATCAGAAAATGACAAGGAATCCAAATATGCAAGTTTTAGAACTCTAGGTTGAAAAATAAAAAAGTCACACTGTAACCAAAATTTGAGGTCACGATTTGACCTCTGGGGTATCAAATGAGAATTTTTTTTTTAAATGTAAAAAATGAAGGCATAGGCATTGGCTATTAGAATCAGCAAAAAAAAGTTTGTTTATGTTAGTATTTTTCATGTAACTAACATATAAGTGAACACCATATTCATAAGTTGTGCATCAATTCTACCTATTTTTTCACACTTAAGCTCATAATTTGACCTATAGAAATTAAAATTACATTTTTTTATAGATATAAAAACAAAGGCAAAAAATGTAAAATTGTGTTTCACTGCTAATCTACACTGGCAATAATAGTTATAATAGTGAAAGGGGAAGACCTACTTAGAGGATTCATGTGCTAGCCTAATACAATTTTTGCATGCTCGATGCTCTCATCAATTTCTTTTTGTGGAAAAATGTATTGAATTCTGCTGCCTCCTCTTAGGGTAGGACAACTCATTACAGTTAATATATGATGTCCTGGCACTGCACATGAATCCTTGTTTGATGGATAATAATATGCACTTGATCCTGATGACCCAGAGGGATGTAGAAAGTTCACAGTGAAATCATCAAACTCTTCACAATATTCCTCCACAATTCCATACCAAACTTGCATGTCATAAATGCAGCCAACATACTCTCCTGGTTTGACACATTTTAGGTTACCAAGCATTGCAGGTTCATTAGTAAAATGACTTTTCCTTATTCTTTTCTTTTCTCCAATGCCACTTGAAATGGGATACACCATCAGTTCTTCCTTGTTTAGGGGAACAAATCTATGATATTTCTGAGTTCCAGGAATAGCCCTACTATCCTTGAATCGATGTTCCAACCGTTCTTCTGCATCTTTCAAATCAGCTGTAGTTACAAAGAAAAAAATTATCTTCTTGCTCAAGTTTTCGTCACAAAACTGAAACATGTGTTCTGGTGTAAGAATTTGCCTCTCTGTAGTTCTCTGCAAACTGGCACGAGCAGTAGCTCTTTTCACTGTTCCTCCAATCCCATCACATGCATTTTTGCCATGGGATGTAGCAAAGAAGTGCCATTCACAAGACAGACCAAAATCCTCTTCATGGTAACAGAGATTTGTGAAGTTGTATCTGTTCTTATATTGGCCAGCACATCCATCTGAGAAATAGTGCACCTTCTTCAATTGTGGGCATCTGAATTTAACATATGTCATAAGCTTCAATATGAATGAGTAAACCATTATGTTGTGTTTTAGTGATGCAGATAAGAAACAGACACTAAAATGGCTAAGTTCCTGGTCTGCAGATGATCTATAATAGATGACAAAAGGGTGAACTGTACACTGTGAATTGTCCCAGTGAAACCCTTGGGCAGCATCCTGGACAATGAAAGAATAATTCTCAGAGAAATCACCTACTATAACTACCTCGCTCTGAGGTGGTAGTGTTTCTTTCAACTGCTTGAAGTACTGTGATTGTTGCTGAGCAACAAAGTGATGACGAACCATGCGGGATATTTTCATGCTTAGGGATGATAAGTATTCATGAAGTGGCGGCTCCACCTTATCAACCATTGTACAACGGTCAACAGTCACCCATTGCTTGTAAGATATTTCATTTGGAGCTGATTTCACACTGTCAAGTAACTCAAGAAAATCCAGGACACCCTCTTCTCTTGGGCAATCATTGCAAAGTTGCATCATGCAAGTCTCTCTTTCTGTACTGCAGACACTGTAATCCATAAGATCCTTGTATGAAAGACCTCTTTCTCCCAATGCAGCCAGCTGCAATTTTGGATTTTGATGGTATGTGCAGACACAGACAGAATGAGTCCCACCACTACCGGCAAGCACACAATATGATGGCCGTAATTTTGCAAATGTGGAAAATCCTATTTTGGGATTCTTTTCATCATTTTTATATAGTTCAAACATCTCTCTTAAATTCCCGAGGACCAATCGTTTTTGCACCTTCAGCACTGATAACTTTCACGCAATCCTTTTGGCCAGGACACATACGACTAACCTCTTCTGACTCATAGAATCTTCTAACTATATCTTTGTGTTCTTCAGATATCACTTTTCCTTTGCTCATTAGTGGAATCTTCGGAAGGATTCCATGTTCTGATTTAAGTGAACGGCTTCTTTTCACCATGTATGTAGTTTGAAAGAAACTAGCTGTTTTTTCAATTGTGTATGGTGAGAGTGTCAATATTTGTAGTTTGTGATGGTGACATTTGCTCTCCAGAAATGACTGTTTCAATTCATTCATTAATTTCTCTAGATGTTTTTCAGATTTAGTTTCAGGTTTTGAAGTATCACTTACCTCCTCGGTAATTTGAACACCATAACTGAGTTCTAGCCTCTCCTTCAGGTGTTTCTGAGCAGATGATAGCTTACCACGAGCCTTGCGCTTTTTCTGGCTTAATGACAGCCCTTCTGAAAAGAACAGAAAAAAAGGTTTCACACACCTGAATATTAGTAATTAAATATTAATTATAGTACCTTAAATGCTATATAATTGGCTATATAGTAGATCAAACAGACCTTGTAGTAAAGTATAAGTTATTATATTAATTTATTACTTACTTTTTTTAACTGGTGTTTGGTCCAGAAATGCTAGAACTGGTTCAACTGAAGTTGAAGGATTTTCCTTTATCAAGCAATCACTGTCATTGTCCAGATCTTGAATTGAAGAGATGTTACTCAAGCCACTGATAGTAGATGATTCATTTGAATCTTGCTCAGACTCGTTGTTTTCAGTGGTACTAAGTATAGTGGGGTTTTTCATTATCAGTGTCCAGCAGTTCACACACAACAATGAGTCTTTTTTCACTCTTCCAGCACATTTTTCAACAAGTACATCAGTCACTTTTCTAAGATTGATTGTTATGCGTTTCTTGTGTTTTTGAATAGGGTCCTGGCAGTATTTCAAGTGCCGAACCATTGTATTTTGATCTGTAAAGATATAGGATTTACAATTAGGTAATATATATTTTTTAGAAAATATATAGCTATACACACTTAATATTTTAGGCCTTGATAGTCTCTGAGGCTCATTAAAACACCATACCCACCAGCCACCCACAGTGCTGGCTGGAACTGTACTAACCTGTAGACAAGGAATTTTGCAACTATCTGTGTTGATTCTGCACTTAGACAAGTAGCAACATGTTTCAACAGGTTTGTTTAGGCTACATGTGAGCTTAGTCTTCCCCTTTCACTATTATAACTATTATTGCCAGTGTAGATTAGCAGTGAAATACAATTTTTATTAAATTCTTGGAGCTTGAGGTCAAATTGATAGCTAAGATATAAAAATTCCTTGAAATGACAAGCAATTTATAAATATGGTGTTCACTTATAAGTTAGTTACATGAAAAGTACCAACATAAACAAACTTTTTATGATTGTTTCTATTAGTCAAGAACTCTGACTTTGTTTTTTATATCTATAAAAAATGTAATTTTAATTTCTATAGGATTATGAGCTTAAGTGTGAAAAAATAGGTAGAATTGACGCACAACTTATGAATATGGTGTTCACTTATATGTTAGTTACATGAAAAATACTAACATAAACAAACTTTTTTTTGCTGATTCTAATAGCCAATGCCTATGCCTTCATTTTTTACATTTAAAAAAAAAATTCTCATTTGATACCCCAGAGGTCAAATCGTGACCTCAAATTTTGGTTACAGTGTAACTTTTTTATTTTTCAACCTAGAGTTCTAAAACTTGCATATTTGGATTCCTTGTCGTTTTCTGATTCTAAATATATATACTTTTATATAATTATGACAATTATTACCCAAGTTATGGCTCACCAAATGTTAGTAACCTCGCGAGTGACCTCAAATTGCCCGAGGTCATATCTCCTGAACCGTTGGTTGGATTGACCTTATAATTTCAGAAATGGATTCAGGGCTCACAAACTCCCTATAAACCAAATTTCAGCAAAATATGAGAGATGAGGGTGTTAATTTCAATTTTTTTTGGTTGATCTGACAGAGAATGACCCAGATACAGGGATGCAGGCCCAATTAACATTAAGCCTAAGCCAAGTGTTAGTGATAAGGATGCAGGTCCAAGTAAAGTTAGGCCTGATGAATGGCACAAATTCAAAGGTCAGTCAAGAAATTAGGTTAGCAAGAATAGTAATCATGTTGGAGCAACTAGTAACATGTTTCAGATAATAGAGAATTAGATGAAGCAGCACAGTTACCTATAACCTGAGGTAATATTATAGTTTATGAAAGTATAAATGACATAAGTAAGGACAAAGATGGTAGATTTAAGTTAAACAGAAATTCAGAAACAGTTAAACAGAGGTACAAGGAGCTGATAGAAACACTGAAACATAGGCAGAGCAAGTGTTATGTAGTGGGCATTTTACCAAGGATGGGGTTAAGCATGGAGTTTACAAGTAGAATTTTAGCCTTAAATGATAAAGTTAGGATGTTATGTAGAAGAAGAAGTCGAGTTCATAGATTTGTGGGATAATTTTTATGAAAGGAGGAAGCTTTACAGTAAGGATGGATTACATCTTAGTGGAAGGGGAACTGCTTTGTCTGGAAGGCTTTTGGAGGAAAATGAGAGTTCCTTGGGGTTTTGAAAGATAACTTTAGATCAACAGAGGGCATAAAGCATCAGGGTATTGGTAAAGTAAACACTGCGAGAGTCTTAAATACAGATTATGTCAGGAATTGGCATGTCAACTGTTTAGCCAAAGGTAGGGAATCAGTTAAAACTGAGGGGTTGAAGTGTTTTTATACAAATGCATGTAGTCTTTGGAATAAAAAAAATGAATTATTTAGTTATATGATTAGTGAAAATCTGGATATAATCTGCATTAGTGAGGCAACATTCAATGACACTAGAGCAGAGTATGAATTAAATAGTTATACAATGTATATTTACCAGAAAATGGATAGGCAAGGGGGTGGTTTGGTCTTGTACATTAAGAATATGATATTGATTCTACCCTGTTGTCTAATTTAATACTATGGGTGGATATCTGTGTTTCAGGCAGAGTATATATTTGGATAGGTGCATTTTACAGACCTTCAAACCAAACACAAGAAGTTGATGACAGTATGGTTCATGAAATAAATGTTGTAGTGCTAGAACATTAATTATGGGAGATTTCAACCTGTCTCATATAGACTGGAGCCTTTTAGAGGGAAATAATGGGGAAGGTTACTCTTCAGTGACTGCTATAATATAATGACTGTTTCCTAATACAATTTGTAAACAAATCAACTAGGGACCAAGCAATCTTAGATGTGGTTCTTTCCAATGATCATGAACTTATTAGGGAACTTGGAGGAGGAGTCATTAGGAAATAGTGACCATTGGATCATACGTTTTAAGATAGAATTAAATAGGGATCTGGTCAACAATGACCATCTAGTTGTTAGGCTCAGTAAAGTGGGACACTGAATTTGCCAACAAAAATGCTACCGAGATGTGGTCTAGATTTAAAGAAATTTTAGAGGATACAATGTAGGTGTATTCCTTTCAGAAGTGTTAAGAATAACAAGATTAGGAAACTTTTATGGTGGAATAGGGAAATAGTCGAAATGATTAAAAATAAGAAAAGGGCATTCAGGGAATTTAACGGCAGTGATAGTATTTTGGACTTGGATAATTATAGGCAGTTAAGAAATAAGCTAAATACTGTAGTTTGATTAGGAAGAGTAAAAGGCAGAGTGAAATAAATCTAACTAGAAATAGCAATAAAGATCCAAAGAAATTCTTTAGTTTTTATAAATATAATAATAAAAAGCATGATAGGATTGGCCCAATAGAACATGATGATAGGATGTTTGAAAAAGATCAGGATATTGTTGGTATTTTTAATGATTATTTTAGCTCTGTTTTTACTGAAGAAAATTTAAATAACTTTGATTTTAATCCTTTAGATCCTGTAAATTCAGACATTCTCAATCATATTCATAATAGGAAGGATGATGTTTGGCAGGTGATTCATACATTGAAGTCAGAGGCTGCTGGACCTGATGATATATTTGCTAGGATTCTCAGAGAAGGGGAAGAAAGCTTATCTGAGGCACTAACTAGTTTGTTTGCTAGGTCAATTAATTATGCAGAAATATCAGATGAATAGAAAAAAGCTAATGTAGTACCCATTTACAAAAAGGGTAGTAAGGAGGAGGTAGGAAATTATAGGCCTGTTAGCTTGACATCATTGGTAAGAAAGATACTAGAAAGAATTATAAAGAATAGTCAAGTTCATTTGGAGAACTTTAATCTTATGTCAAGTTCACACAACATGGATTTAGATCAGGAAGGTCTTGTTTATGTAATCTCTTAGACTTTTTAGAATTTGTAACTGATCAGGTAGATAATGGAAATGATATACATTTTATTTATTTAGATTTTAGTAAAGCATTTGACAAGGTTCCACATAGGAGACTTCTATTAAATTAAGAGCTCATGGTATATTAGGGTCAGTTTTAAATTGGGTAGAAAAAAAGTTAGGAGACAGAACAGAGGGTATAGTCCAGGCAATTTGTAGTTAGACCTGGGCAAAATTGCTTCAGAAGCTTTCTAAACTGTTTCCAGCTCAGGAACCATTGCCGAATAACATATCCAAAATCTGACAAAATTGGACCCCGGGAACACCCCCAAAAATGAAATTCAAAATGGCGGACTGGATGTTTCCTACGAAAAAAAAAATATATAATTTACGCTTTTATTTATAGAGATACATTTGATGCTTTTTCTTTCAGTTGTAATGTTTTAAATAATTCAACAATATACAACACAACCAGTTATTACGCAAATATAATGTTATATAGCTTTTTACAGATTTTTATAATCAATAATACAACAATTATTTTTTTCCCAGTTTCAAGTTATGTTCATTACAGAAGAAGTGATACCTAGTCACAAACATACAGAAATTAATCCTCTTCATCACTATCATCGGATAGATTACCGTACTTGGGTTGTTATCGCAACCACTGATTTGGCACTCGCCACAAGCGGCTGAACAGGGCATTCCATTATGCTTGCATCCACATCTTGAAGTAGCACATTTCATCTTGCAGGAGCAGCGGATCATGTTGAGTAGATAATTTGGAGCTGGTGGCTTGTCGCAGGCTGTAGGGTAGTAGGAATTATTCTTTACATACCAACCCCACTGTTCTGCATCGATCTTCTCTTCTGTAGACTTCCAGATTAGTATTTGAAAGTATGTGCGAAAGCTGTGGTACTTTGTGGACGCATCGGTAGGTGGCAAATGTTCGGGTGTAACAAAAGATTTAGCTGTAGCTACCTTTTCAACTAACATTCGATGATGTAGTGCGTTAGTGGATTCAAGTGTTTTGCAGCCATACAACAGAAGCATTGCCTTTCTTCCAGCGGCTTCAATGTCAGAGTGTTGGCAACAATCAGAACAGAATGTATTTGCAACTGAACGGAGTTCAGCCACCTTCATCAGTGTGTCGAATGCTTTGGCTTTACCGATCGAAAAAATTCTGGATGTGCTATCACAGCCCGTGAAAGCATGCACAAACAGGAGATACTTGCAGATGTCATTGCCTAACAATGATTGAATGCTGAGAATATCATACACAGGATTAGGAGATGGTCCCCGTCTTATATATCGCTGCGATAGTACAACTTGAAACCACTGTCCTTGGCATGGTACAGAAGGAGAATCAGCAAGTCGGTGTCTTCCCCTATTACTGTTGTAGTTGCATTTTCTGATGAGGAAACTGCTGCACGAACGATGTCCACATCAGCATCCCCATCTGCGTTGTGAACAGTACACCCGTGCTTCTTCAACATCTCACCTACGAGGGAAATAAATGCTTGCTTGTTGTTTTCATTAGCCAAGAAGTGTTCCTTCTGGCCAACAAACTTCATGCTTGGACTGAGATTCACATTTCTGCTTGTCTTGGTGCTGCGTCTTCTGTGGGTCATGTCCTTGATCGTAGGAGAGCTGCTGTAGCCATCAAAAACAATGATTGCTTCTCCATATGTTTTCAGAGTGAAATCGGCATATGAGTTGGTGATGCTGTCATATGTTTCATCTTGACGCCAGGAAACACGATGTAGTAGAGATCCACCATCCAATACGTACTGGTCTGTGCACTGAATTTCTTGAACTTCTTCCATACATAAAGTGTCAGTGTATTTGATTATTGCATGAGCTAGCTGAGACTTATCGGGTTTCCTCAAGATACTTCGTGATTCGAACAATGCAGGAGGATATGCACACAGTTCGTAACACATGACATCTTCAAGATTCATGTCTCCACCAGTGGCAACAGTCATCATTCTCCGAAACAGTAGTGCAGGATCTACTTCTATATCTGAAGCATCAGTGATCACAACGGCAGAAGCAGATCCTAGTGTTTTCACTTTGTCAGATCTTTTGGCAGAATATGTAACGGCTTGTTTCCCAATCATTTTTACGACAATGTTCGCACCGATTGAATGCAATTGATGAACGTTAACTCCAGGATCAGCAGTTAGCCCTGTTACAATGTTGCAGAGACCCGAGGTAGAATGGAATGGGGATAAGGATTCCAGACGTTCAAGTACTTTCTTCATGTCATTACTGTCCCTGATTTGTCTACTTCCCCTCATTTCCTTGTGCTGTTCACTACTTTCCAACAAAACTCTGGTGTATTCCTGCATTGCTAAGTTATAAGTGGAACACAGAGGCATAGAAAAGAGCCACGTTGTCCTTTGGATGTCTGTAAATCCACTTCCGCGTGTCAGTCCGCCTCTGCTTTTCAGGGAACGCATTAGTACTTGTTCTATCACCAGGTCTGTGCCGAGTCCGGCCCATAATCTGTCGCTTCTTCTTACCACAAACTTACCTTCCTAGAACATTTTGTTAACGGCTGGATTTTCAGAAGGCAAACTTAACATTTTCTGCAGGTACAGGTATATCGATTTCAGGTAATTGTGATGTCCGGCTGCTGCAATTATGGGGATGGTCTCCAGCATAGCTTACAAGTGCAAATCCCACAAGCCGGTTCTGTCTGCTGTTATCAAGGAACGTGCAATGTTGATCATTCGCTGATATTCCAACCAGAGTTGACTTGTTTGCGAAGTAGATTGTAGGTCAGTTTTCTTCGCATCCAAAGTGGTAGCAATCTGAGACAATACATTCGAAGATTCCACATCCTCAACTGATTGTTTGGCGGTCATAACATCGTCGAACAGGTCACAAGCTTCCTTATGGAGGTCATGAGGAGTTCCATCTTCATTATGAGGGAAAACGTCTGCGACTAGTAAGGTACTAAGAGCTGCATCTACTATCATATGACCATGTATCGCTCTTGAAACAGCTTTTCCAGACATCATGTGTTGCACGGCATTTGGTCCATATATTTCTTGAAGTACTCAGACAATCCTGAACCATTCATAAGAGTACCGACTGCTCCCAAAAGATTCATCAGTGTGTGAAATGATCCCAGCATTAAAACTGTCCTGCAGGTCTCTCTGTTCATTGATGATTTGGGAAGCTTTCCAGAACAAAGGCTGATCAAAGGTAATAATGCATGGGACTTTTTGATCGCGTGCTATCTTGCTCAAATATAGTAATGTCGAAAATATGCAGGTCATGTCATGTCAGTTGGCGACATATCTATGATGGGAAGGAACGTGATCGATGCCACACCTGGATGTGAGACACTTGATCCACCGTGAATTGCCTGCATTGTTCCGGACCAACTTGGACCTGATCTTTCTGCTGAAGATATCTGCCAGAGAAGACTAAGTCGACTTATGGTGGCAGTGGGTACTGGAAGTTCGCGGAATGAGATGTCCCTCAACATGCTTCTCGCATGTCTATATTCCCTAATGTCAACGGTTGCAATCTTCTTAATGTCATTGTCACCAACATTACGCCTGTGAATAGAAGGGTGGATCTTGATCTTCGGAGTTATTGCGGCAATCATACCCATTCCATGAAAGGTATTCTTCCCATCCAAAGTGCAGACATCATGATCGACGTTATCTGCTGCTAGAAGGACTGCAGTGTTTTCATCACAGTAAAAGAGCCAGACCCACTTGCCAGTGCCGCGTTTCTTTCGAATCTTGTTACTTCTGCATACGACGAACAGTAACCCAGCTGATGGAGAACGTCAATAAGGTACCTTGACCTAAAGTTGTGGTGTAGCTGAACTGACAAACCGATCTGTAGTGGACATAGTAATCCTCTAGGACGGGTTGCTTGCATAATGCTCTGCCCAATTGCACCTATTTTTCTTGAAGCATCCTGTCCCGCAAATGCTTTTGATAATAGCAATTTCAGACTGTTGGGAATGTAATCAAGAGCACTTTCTGCAGTGATGTCATTTGGAGATGGATACACATCTTTTCTAGGCGAGTCGACAGACTTGATATCACTTCTGATTATTTTTGCAGCAGCTTCTACTAGGTAAATCTTCTGTATCACATTCTTTCGACTTTTTGTGATAATCTATAAGAATTTCATTAGCTGTCTCTCGTAGTGTTACTACATCTGCCTTCCCACTTTCACCTGATATTATGATCTTGTCTCCGTAATGTTCTAAAAGCTTTCTCTTCATGTGCCTGCGTTCGTAGACAGAGCTCTGACTTCCTTGAAAATATTCCTCCATTTTGGAAATTAGGTCTCCAATCAACAGTTGTTCATCATCATTCTCTTCCAGGTAAGCACAGGTCTGAAGGAATGCTTGGTGTTGATCTTCATTAGTTGGTCTCCCTTTCTTCGAATCATGATCGTCGGAGGAGTATGCGCGAGGAATGTTTTTTCCACTTCGAAAATTTACGCTGCAGGTGTGATGGTAGACACACTCTGCAGCAGGAAGATCATGAAGATAATACTCCAGATGGCCTTTTACATTAAACGACCATTCATCGCAGCGGCTTTCACAGTACCTTTTTATGGTTTCGGAGAACTCTGTAGTTCTTATTTTGACATGCTCTGATTTTGGTTTGTGTTTGGAAAAAAAGTCCACAAAGGTATCACAAAACAAACAGTGAGTAGCACTGGAAAATGCGTATTCATGAAAATGAGCACTTTTCCTTGGTATTGCCTCGGCTGCGGTCTGTCGCTTCTTTATTTCAATGGTCTTTTTATCCGTAAACCTTTTCCTACATACAACGTGAACACTTATTCCAGCTGTTGCAACAACATCGCTTCCACGGCTGCGGCTGGATGCATTTATACCATCTGCTCCTTTTTGCGAGATGTGAACCACTTCCTGTCCGCTGTCCAATTTCTCCTTACAAATCACGCACAATTCTTCAGGGGTCTGCATTCTTGAAGGCAGACGCACACCGAGTCAGTCTGAAACAGAAAACACAAATTAATAAACTGTGTTGCAGTATTTAAAAGGAGTACATAATAACAGTTTTAACCACTTAACCAACTTATTTATTTCCAAGAAAGTGGACAACATATATCTATTTTTTTTAATAGAATATTTTATTCTTTATATAGTGCTAAAGAGGAAAATAATCGACATTTTATTATTTTTTTTATTTTTAAGAAGTTATAATGAATTACATGTCCTTTGAAAAATTTGCCCGAGTTTATACGTTCATTTTTTAAAACGAGAAATACAAGTTTTTTTGAATAAAAATAATAATAAATGTTAAGCAAATTCTTTTCAAAACAACTCTGAACTAAATAAAAACTATGTAAAAGAAAATTGGCATATTACTTTTAAGAGAAATCATACTTCGAGTGATAATCACGAAAGCACGGAGAAACGCATAGGCCTACATCGCAATCTCTGCAGTAATATCTTGACTCATGGCGAATTTTTTTTCCCCTTTCGGTTTTCTTTCGTGTACAAACTGCACATATCCTTGTTGGGTTCGTTTTTTTCTCAGTTGCTGGAATAATATCTGGAAAGTGGCGCCCTGACATTCGAAGTGGTGTGGCATTGGTGCTTGGTCGACCCCTTGAAGCTACGAAAGATACTTTGTATTTTGCAACCATCATGTCGATCAGCTCCATTCTGTAGTCTAATGGTTTCTTGCTTTGTCCCGTTTGTTTGAAAAGAATGAAAGAATTCCATACAGCTAATTCTAAAAGATGAAAAAACAACTTCCGGTAATACTTCTTTCCCGTTTCCTCATGATTGGGTAGCTTGAAAGTGTTTGATCAACCCGATCAACTCCTCCCATGGTGTTGTTGTAATCCTTCACAATCTGAGGCACACGGACAACACCTCGCCTTCTTACACATTCTGTCATTTCTGAAGAATGAACAGTTGATAGAAGAGTGACATCCCTTTTGTCTTTCCATTTCATAGCCAAAACTTTTCGACGCCTAAATGCAATACTTTCCCCCTTTTTCAGTTTTTTGTTTTTTATTTGCGCAGGTATCCCTTTCCTTGTTTGTTTTACAGTCCCTAAGTGTCTGTACGATGTTCAACCAATAAGTTAGCCAGCTCCAGTGAAGTATAAAAGTTGTCTGTAGTCAGGCAATGACCTTTCCCCAATAATGGCTCCATCAATGACATCACAATTTGGATAGATACTGGAAGATCTTTATAAACCTGACTCACTTGAGTACCTTTTCCAGTGTATATGATTGTTGACCAAACATAGCCTGACTTTGATTCGCAAAGCATGTATAATTTTATGCCAAAGCGAGCTCTCTTCAGAGGCATATACTGCACCCACCCAAGACGTCCTTTATACATCATAAGGCTCTCATCAATTGTCACATCACGATCTAGGTTGTATAGAGAATTGAATTTGTCACTAAGGTATTTGTAAACTGGATAAATTTTGTTCAGTTTCTGGTATGGGTGGGTATTTGGGTCATAATCTTCATTATTTGCAAAATGTAAATTACTTTTCAAAAGCTGAAATCTTTTGAGAGTCATGCACTGTCTAAAAAATGGTGTATCCATGATAGGCTTTTTTGTCCAATAAAGCCAATAGTTAGGCTTTGGAATTAGGCCTTGCAGCATTGTTATTGCTAAAAACACTCTTATCTCATTACTGTCTGTAGCTCTCCAAGCACTGTTCCCGTGTTGCGTTGCATACCGATTCGTCTCAGTTACAATAATATCGATGAGTTCATCAGTAAAATATAAATTGAAAAAATCTAATGGATTATCTTCAACGGGAACATTCGTATTTGCATTACTCTTTGTGAAGTCAAATCTTGGAGGAGCTACCGTAGGCTGAGTCTCTTCAAACCACGATTGACGAAATTGCTCAAATGTTTCATCTGATTCACCCTCCAAAAAGTCTTCTGAGCAAGAGGAATCACTGTTATCATCTTCGGAAGAGCTCAGATGTATATCTTCAACATTTCCTAACAAACTTTCTTCTTCACTATCAGAATCCATCTTTATATGACTAAAATTACCATATGTAAAAAATGGTTTGGACAGACATACAACGCACCTCGGATGACTGTTGCGCACTGAGAAAGTACTGTATATAAACATAATTATATGTGTTATATGTCAAAAGCCAGGCTTCAAACCACGCCCAGAGGCGTGGCTTTCGAGCAGTACAGCCAATTAGAGTAAATGCACGAGATATCTCGTTCAAATTTTAAACATACTTCAATTTTTCATGCGCCCGAGTAAATTCGGGTAAATTATTTTAGAGCGAGTCTTTGATGCCCGAGTATATTCGGGCAAATTCGTTAAGTGGTTAAAGAAAATGACAAGCACAAATACGCAGATTTGATAGTGGGTAGTAGGAATTAAAGAGTTGTATATAATATAAGTTTATAAAGATGTAGCAATGTCCATTCTCACATACACTCCATACAGTATATTTTATTTACATTACGTGACGTCATAGTTTAATACTAGCCACCTAATACAATTTTTAGTGTCATATAGGTTAATTTAGAAATGAAAATGTGTTTTAAAACATTTTACTGATCAAGAAAAATGTCATAACTCTCTCTACAAAGCGAAATTAAAATTTATTGTATTTCGTAGGAAACTGCCAGTCCGCCATTTTGAATTTCATTTTTGGGGGTGTTCCCGGGGTCCAATTTTGTCGGATTTTGGATATGTTATTCTGCAATGGTTCCTGAGCTGGAAACAGTTTAGAAAGCTTCTGAAGCAATTTTGCCCAGGTTGAAGCTATTTTTGCTCTAGATTGCCTGGACTAGTAATTCTAAAAGGTCATGAATCTTGGTGGAAGAAAGTGAAAAGTGGGGTACCACAGGGATCAGTTTGGGTCCCTTACTCTTTTTATATCTCAATGATTTAGAGAAAGGAGTAGGTTGTAAAATTTCTAAATTTGCAGATGATACAAAAGTAGTTGCTCCAGTTATAAATATAGAAAATTCTTATAAACTGCAAAAGGATCTTGATAGATTAGTTGCTTGGGCTAGTAAATGGCAGATGGAATTCATGTTCAAAAATGCAAAGTCATGCATCTTGGTAGAAATAATGAAAACTTTAGTTTTGAGATGCAAGGGAAATGGTTGCAGGATGTTAGAAGGGAAAAGGATCTTGGCATTATAGTTTGTAGTGATTTAAAATTTTCTAAGCAGTGTTTAGAAGCTAGAAATAAAGCCAATAAAATGTTAGGCATTATTAAGAGGAATGTTAGTTGCAAGAGTAAGAAAGTCATCTGTATATTATATAATTCTTATTAGGCCTCACATAGAATACTGCATTCAAGCTTGGTCCCCTCACCTTAGACATGATATTGATATGCTTGAAGCAGTGGCGGCTCGTGACTAAAAATTCTAGGGGTGCTGTCTCTAAGAATGGGTTGAAATAATTACTGAAATAAAAGGATGAGCATTGAGCAATGAATAAAAGTTTCAAAAGTTATTGAAAAAGTTATTCAGTGAGCTCATCCTTATATTGTTCTTGATTATTTCAATTGTAAATAAAAATTTTAGGGGTACTGCAGTTCCGCAGTGCCTAGCGACAAGCCGCCACTGGCTTGAAGGTGAGCAATGTAGGGTACCAAAGTTTATCCCTAACCTAAGAAGATTGGAATACAGGGATAGATTAAAGGAATAAGGTATATACTGTATATGTTTAGTTTTGAGAGACATTGTATGAGGGGAGATATGATACTAGGGTGTGTCAATTTTAGTCAAGTCAACAATTCAAAAACTACTAATGCTCAAATGATGTTATATTATCTAGCAAACTTAGAAATATCTTTAGTGTTGTTTAAAAAAGCCATTTACCTATTTATATTTGACCATAAAGGTTTGAAATATAACCTAAATATGAATGTAGCATCGTATATCAATGTGCCATTGATATGTGTTGTCAACTTTAGTTATTTTTGGTGTGCAGTATGGTTTTTAAGTTTCACACAGTAACAAATGCTGGAGTTTTGATTGTGAATGCATGTGTTTTCCCTCCTTTTTGACAATTTTGATTACTTCGTAATGTAAATATTGTGTAATTCAAATTATTTGAAATGTTGTGTGACCCAAACTTTCTATATATTTTGATATGATAGATATATGAAATTGTCATTACTTTGAATAATTAAGTCTTGTACCTATAACAATACAACCTTTTATCTGAGCTTATAGGAAGATATTACCCAGTTAATGACCTGATTAGCAATGGCATTGTTCCAGGGCTACTGGCTCAGTAGAGAAAGGCCAACACTCTATTCACAGGACCTGTAATCAACACTGAGGTCAGGATCAGGGCTAAAGTGAAGGCACTGTGGGATGAGGCAGTAAAGGTGTCCATTGGCAATGTGAAGCTAGAGGTCAAAGATAGGTTCATGATGAAACTGGACAAATTGGTGGACATCCTGACCTGTCACTGTGTGATCAGGAGCTGCAGTGAGCTTGCTTGCAACCCTGTCTGCAACAGTGAGGTTCACATTGACTGCAGCTACAGGAGCAAGCAGAAGATACCAGTGCAGGAGCTTGCCTTCATTAAAGGTCAGAGAGAAAAGGTAGGCAGTGTGGGGGCACACCAGATGGGTCTAGCTGATCACCCTGAGACCAGGAGACTGGAAGCAGTGCTGCAGAAACAGGAGCAGAGAAGGAAGGCTGAGGAGAAGAGGAGGAGGAAAGCAGAGGAGTCAGCCAAGAAAGAAGAGGAGTTGAGGGAGGAGTCACTGCTAGAGATGGAGTTGGAGGAGACTGGAGAGATACTGGAGGAGGCAGGAAGGAGAGAGAAGGACGAAGACTTCATACCAGAGACTGCGACAACTTCTTCCTTGTCTGTGGCTAAGAAGAAAAAATACAAGTTTCAGAGTTGGCAAAAACTTGGGTTTTTCACCAAAAACCAGAAAAACCCAGTTGGGGTTTTGTTTTTTTTGAAAAACCTGGGTTTTTGCAAACCCTGAATACAACACTGAAGATATCACCAACATAGCTCTGGCTAGCTTGAGACATCACACTGGGCTGAGAGAGAGTGCAGAGATTGCCACTGCTGCCTGGATTGATGCTGGTCTTATCACAGAGTTTGACACAGCACTGGTGATTGATCACAACAAGGTGACGAGGGCTCAGGAGAGACTGACTAAGGAGCTGGTCAAGAAGTTTGAAGAAGAGATTAGGGAAAATGGCATCAACTAACAACTATATCTTCTTTGATGGGAAAAGAGCTGTCACCAAAGTGATGATGAAAGCTGAGGGCAGTGACAGGCAGTTTCCTGGCCTCATTAAGGAAGAACACTACACAGTATGCAATGAACCAGGTGGGAAATATTTGTGGCATTTTGTACCAGAGGAAGCTGCAGAGGAGAGAAGTCATGCTGAGGTCATTGCTGATCATCTGGTGAACTGGCTGAGAGAGAGAGGAGCGGACCAGACCCTTTTGGCCATAGGAGGTGACAGTACTAATGTGAATACTGGCTGGGAGGGAGGAGTAATACATTATGTGGGGCTTATTCTTCAAATGGGGGGGGGGGGCAGGAACCCTAAATATTACCAGAGTTTTTTTTTGGTTTATTCATGGTTTTTGGTCAATTTGTCACAATGTAAGAGGTAAGCACCATAACTTTTCAAAAAAAGTCAGTGACACACCCTACTAGATATACTATTTTGATAGTATACATATTATTAATCATTATTTTTGGAATTTAATTTACCATATTAAAATAGGATTTTACCTAGATTTGATCAGCCCTCCACAAATACTTTCAATAGATTTTTTAATACCAAAAGGATTGAGGTTAGTTAACTTGACAGAGGTCTTACTTTTGACAGAGATAAGTGACATTCAGGGGGGAGAGGAGTAATCTTGAGAAACAGATGCTCAGCTTACTAGAATCTATTGACATCTTTGCAGCTACTTGGGTACAATCAGGTTGGGATTTAGCCCAACTAAGAGTAGAAAGGTAAATTTAAATCAGCAGCCCAGACCGATCGGGGACAATATGAATGAAAAAGAAAGAAAATATACAATCATTGTATATGCAAATGTAACTTGTATAACAATATGTATGTGTAAATGTATTTTCTATAACAATATGTATATGTAAATATATGATTACCATTATGGTGAATATTATGCTATATATGGTGAATATTATGTCAAGTTTCATATGAGGATTTCAAAATATTTAAGAAAAATAAATTTAGAAGCCCACCTTGGGGGTTTGTCATGCAGAAATAGCAATCTGTCACGTGATCCTTTCCTTCTCTCCAAATCATGGGAATTACAAAAGGCAAAGATTTCGCTCTGCCTTTGCTCCATCTTCTCAAATTTTCAATGCACGTCTTGCAGCACATATGAGGGGTGAAATTTTTGTCCTGGTCCCCTAGCTTAATTCCAAAGTATGCTCTATACATTGTCTTCACAAATTTAGTGATTTGGGACTGGTTATTTGGCATGGTAACCGTCCCACATATGTAGCAGAATCTATTGGGATCATTTTTACACGCTCTATTCATTATGAAATATTTTATCTATATGCCTGAAAAGTAAAAAAAGATATTATACAAGTGAAACAAGTGATGATAGATGTTACTGTTCCAATTCCGCTTTGACAAAATCACGAACAATTCTATTTTACTTATGAGGCCATAGCCGGATAACCTGAGCTGATTGAGAAAAACGGATTGCAGATTCGAAATCAGCAGGAAAACCTCTATAGGAATCACTTACAAAACCCTTGACAGCAAAATTGATGCATACTAGGGTCATTCTCTGTCAGATCAACCAGTGCCTAACAAAAAGGTTTATAAGGAGTTTGTGGGCCCTGAATCCATTTCTGAAATTATAAGGTCAATCCGACCAACAGTTCAAGAGATATGACCTCGGGAAATTTGAGGTCACTTGCGAGGTCACTAACATTTGGCGACCCATAACTTGGGTAATAATGGTCACAATTATATAACAGTATATATATTTAGAATCAGAAAACGACAAGGAATCCAAATATGCAAGTTTTAGAACTCTAGGTTAAAAAATAAAAATGTTACACTGTAACCAAAATTTGAGGTCACGATTTGACCTCTGGGGTATCAAATGAGAATTTTTTTTTTAAATGTAAAAAATGAAGGCATAGGCATTGGCTATTAGAATCAGCAAAAAAAAGTTTTTTATGTTAGTATTTTTCATGTAACTAACATATAAGTGAACACCATATTCATAAGTTGTGCGTCAATTCTACCTATTTTTTCACACTTAAGCTCATAATTTGACCTATAGAAATTAATTACATTTTTTTATAGATATAAAAACAAAGGCAAAAAATGTAAAATTGTATTTCACTGCTAATCTACACTGGCAATAATAGTTATAATAGTGAAAAGGGAAGACCTACTTAGAGGATTCATGTGCTAGCCTAATACAATTTTTGCATGCTCGATGCTCTCATCAATTCTTTTTGTGGAAAAATGTATTGAATTCTGCTGCCTCCTCTTAGGGTAGGACAACTCATTACAGTTAATATATGATGTCCTGGCACTGCACATGAATCCTTGTTTGATGGATAATAATATGCACTTGATCCTGATGACCCAGAGGGATGTAGAAAGTTCACAGTGAAATCATCAAACTCTTCACAATATTCCTCCACAATTCCATACCAAACTTGCATGTCATAAATGCAGCCAACATACTCTCCTGGTTTGACACATTTTAGGTTACCAAGCATTGCAGGTTCATTAGTAAAATGACTTTTCCTTATTCTTTTCTTTTCTCCAATGCCACTTGAAATGGGATACACCATCAGTTCTTCCTTGTTTAGGGGAACAAATCTATGATATTTCTGAGTTCCAGGAATAGCCCTACTATCCTTGAATCGATGTTCCAACCGTTCTTCTGCATCTTTCAAATCAGCTGTAGTTACAAAGAAAAAAATTATCTTCTTGCTCAAGTTTTCTTCACAAAACTGAAACATGTGTTCTGGTGTAAGAATTTGCCTCTCTGTAGTTCTCTGCAAACTGGCACGAGCAGTAGCTCTTTTCACTGTTCCTCCAATCCCATCACATGCATTTTTGCCATGGGATGTAGCAAAGAAGTGCCATTCACAAGACAGACCAAAATCCTCTTCATGGTAACAGAGATTTGTGAAGTTGTATCTGTTCTTATATTGGCCAGCACATCCATCTGAGAAATAGTGCACCTTCTTCAATTGTGGGCATCTGAATTTAACATATGTCATAAGCTTCAATATGAATGAGTAAACCATTATAGTGTTGTGTTTTAGTGATGCAGATAAGAAACAGACACTAAAATGGCTAAGTTCCTGGTCTGCAGATGATCTATAATAGATGACAAAAGGGTGAACTGTACACTGTGAATTGTCCCAGTGAAACCCTTGGGCAGCATCCTGGACAATGAAAGAATAATTCTCAGAGAAATCACCTACTATAACTACCTCACTCTGAGGTGGTAGTGTTTCTTTCAACTGCTTGAAGTACTGTGATTGTTGCTGAGCAACAAAGTGATGACGAACCATGCGGGATATTTTCATGCTTAGGGATGATAAGTATTCATGAAGTGGCGGCTCCACCTTATCAACCATTGTACAACGGTCAACAGTCACCCATTGCTTGTAAGATATTTCATTTGGAGCTGATTTCACACTGTCAAGTAACTCAAGAAAATCCAGGACACCCTCTTCTCTTGGGCAATCATTGCAAAGTTGCATCATGCAAGTCTCTCTTTCTGTACTGCAGACACTGTAATCCATAAGATCCTTGTATGAAAGACCTCTTTCTCCCAATGCAGCCAGCTGCAATTTTGGATTTTGATGGTATGTGCAGACACAGACAGAATGAGTCCCACCACTACCGGCAAGCACACAATATGATGGCCGTAATTTTGCAAATGTGGAAAATCCTATTTTGGGATTCTTTTCATCATTTTTATATAGTTCAAACATCTCTCTTAAATTCCCGAGGACCAATCGTTTTTGCACCTTCAGCACTGATAACTTTCACGCAATCCTTTTGGCCAGGACACATACGACTAACCTCTTCTGACTCATAGAATCTTCTAACTATATCTTTGTGTTCTTCAGATATCACTTTTCCTTTGCTCATTAGTGGAATCTTCGGAAGGATTCCATGTTCTGATTTAAGTGAACGGCTTCTTTTCACCATGTATGTTGTAGTTTGAAAGAAACTAGCTGTTTTTTCAATTGTGTATGGTGAGTGTGTCAATATTTGTAGTTTGTGATGGTGACATTTGCTCTCCAGGAATGACTGTTTCAATTCATTCATTAATTTGTCTAGATGTTTTTCAGATTTAGTTTCAGGTTTTGAAGTATCACTTACCTCCTCGGTAATTTGAACACCATAACTGAGTTCTAGCCTCTCCTTCAGGTGTTTCTGAGCAGATGATAGCTTACCACGAGCCTTGCGCTTTTTCTGGCTTAATGACAGCCCTTCTGAAAAGAACAGAAAAAAAGGTTTCACACACCTGAATATTAGTAATTAAATATTAATTATAGTACCTTAAATGCTATATAATTGGCTATATAGTAGATCAAACAGACCTTGTAGTAAAGTATAAGTTATTATATTAATTTATTACTTACTTTTTTTAACTGGTGTTTGGTCCAGAAATGCTAGAACTGGTTCAACTGAAGTTGAAGGATTTTCCTTTATCAAGCAATCACTGTCATTGTCCAGATCTTGAATTGAAGAGATGTTACTCAAGCCACTGATAGTAGATGATTCATTTGAATCCTGCTCAGACTCGTTGTTTTCAGTGGTACTAAGTATAGTGGGGTTTTTCATTATCAGTGTCCAGCAGTTCACACACAACAATGAGTCTTTTTTCACTCTTCCAGCACATTTTTCAACAAGTACATCAGTCACTTTTCTAAGATTGATTGTTATGCATTTCTTGTGTTTTTGAATAGGGTCCTGGCAGTATTTCAAGTGCCGAACCATTGTATTTTGATCTGTAAAGATATAGGATTTACAATTAGGTAATATATATTTTTTAGAAAATATATAGCTATACACACTTAATATTTTAGGCCTTGATAGTCTCTGAGGCTCATTAAAACACCATACCCACCAGCCACCCACAGTGCTGGCTGGAACTGTACTAACCTGTAGACAAGGAATTTTGCAACTATCTCTGTTGATTCTGCACTTAGACAAGTAGCAACATGTTTCAACAGGTTTGTTTAGGCTACATGTGAGCTTAGTCTTCCCCTTTCACTATTATAACTATTATTGCCAGTGTAGATTAGCAGTGAAATACAATTTTTATTAAATTCTTGGAGCTTGAGGTCAAATTGATAGCTAAGATATAAAAATTCCTTGAAATGACAAGCAATTTATAAATATGGTGTTCACTTATAAGTTAGTTACATGAAAAGTACCAACATAAACAAACTTTTTATGATTGTTTCTATTAGTCAAGAACTCTGACTTTGTTTTTTATATCTATAAAAAATGTAATTTTAATTTCTATAGGATTATGAGCTTAAGTGTGAAAAAATAGGTAGAATTGACGCACAACTTATGAATATGGTGTTCACTTATATGTTAGTTACATGAAAAATACTAACATAAACAAACTTTTTTTTGCTGATTCTAATAGCCAATGCCTATGCCTTCATTTTTTACATTTAAAAAAAAATTCTCATTTGATACCCCAGAGGTCAAATCGTGACCTCAAATTTTGGTTACAGTGTAACTTTTTTATTTTTCAACCTAGAGTTCTAAAACTTGCATATTTGGATTCCTTGTCGTTTTCTGATTCTAAATATACAGTGCCCGCGAAAAGTATCCGATCACTCAAGAAAATACAATATTTTCCCTTGATATTCAGAGACACATAATTCACTTTCTATTTGTTCTAGCGACATCTGGTAACTTTGAGGTTACTCGCTGATATGAGAGCTATCCAACGCATTCTCAAATTAGTGTTCTGGTAGCCTTCGTTGCGGGTGGCTGTCTCTCAAAGTTGTCAGATTTCACTGTTTGTATAAATTTATTGATATTTTGTTATTTTTTACAGAAAGTGGTGTAAAAAAAATTTATATATAATGTGTGCTAAAAAACAACTTAAGAGTGATTGTCGAGGTGCTATTGTTGCTTTGCATACATGTGGGAAATCACAGAGACAGATAGCTAAGGAATTAAACATATCCCAAAGTACCGTTAATTTATGGGTTTCACGGGCTAAGAACAATGCCGGCCTAACCACGCCAGTCCCTAAAAAACGATCTGGCAGACCGAGAAAAACAAATTCACGAACAGACAAACTTATGAAACGTTTAGTATTGAAAAACCCAACAATAACTGCGAAAGAAATAAAATTTAATATGAATAATTTGTTATCTGGTGTTTCTGAACGAACTATCCAGGAGCGGCTCCAAAAAGAACTCGGATTACCATCTCGCCATGCTGCTAAGAAACCGTTCATTAATGAAAAAATGCGTAAAAAACATGTCGCATTTTGTAAAAAATATATTCATTGGACTGTTGATGACTGGAAGGTGGTTTTATTTAGTGATGAGTCGACATTTTTGACATTCAGAAGTTGTCCAAAAAAGGTTCGCCGGCCCATTGGCTCAAATAGGATGGACCCTAAATACACCCTAAAGACAATGAAACACCTTCCAAGTGTGATGGTTTGGGGTTGTTTCGGTTACTATGGGCGTGGAAACCTATATTTTCTTCCGAAGAACACAACTATGAATGGTGCACGGTATTTAGCAATGCTACAGGATAAACTTCCAATGGCAATGGCAATCCAAAGGACAAAAACATACATGCATGATGGTGCACCATGTCACAGGGCCAAAATAGTGACAAAATGGATTACTGACAATAAATTTGATATTTTGGATTGGCCTGGTAATAGTCCAGATCTCAATCCGATAGAAAATATGTGGCTAATAATAAAAAATAAGGTTGAATGCCACGACACTGGCTCAGTCGAAAAATTACAAGAAGCCATCAAAAAGGTATGGTGCAAGGAAATATCAGTGGAAGTTTCTCAAAACTTGATTAAATCCATGCCAAAACGTCTAGAACAAGTCATCCAAACCAAAGGACAGATGACAAAATACTAATATAAGGTTAGTATACATTTAAACATTGTTTTTTATGTAAAAAATACAAATTTCCAGGGTGATCGGATACTTTTCGCGGGCACTGTATATACTTTTATATAATTATGACAATTATTACCCAAGTTATGGCTCGCCAAATGTGTAACCTCGCGAGTGACCTCAAATTGCCCGAGGTCATATCTCTTGAACCGTTGGTCGGATTGACCTTATAATTTCAGAAATGGATTCAGGGCTCTCAAACTCCCTATAAACCAAATTTCAGCAAAATATGAGAGATGAGGGTGTTAATTTCAATTTTTTTGGTTGATCTGACAGAGAATGACCCACTAGTATAATTTATCAACAGACCAATACTATGGATACTGCATCTGCTGGGCAATTATTACTGGTGAAGTGGATGAAGACCTTGCACTCTTAGAAGTTGGCCTGCTAAATCACTCTCGATGGCTCACCTTAGCCTGTAGAATTCTTCGCTTTTATGTTTCACAAAAAAGACCCAGTAAGAACCTCAAAATCATAGTAGAATTCATCATCAAAGTATACTTTCACAGTTGGTTCAATATCAAGGCTAATAAGAGGCTAAGTGATGGGTCAAGAAACCTATTCAATATGATCCAAAGAGTAAATAAATTCCCTGACAGGAAAATTAAAGAAATTTGTTATGACGTATTAAACAATAACAGCTATTTTGCTCATGGTGAAAATATTTCGGTTGGAATGCTGGCTGATGAAGATGAAGAGGTGAGGAGGTGTGCTGTCAATAAAGTTCTGTGTCTGAGGGGAGTTATAGAGGATTTTGATGATGAATCTGGTAGTAGCAATGATTTTGCAGGTGGAATAATTGAAAGTGATGATGAGAATGAAGAGGATCATGAAGGTGGTACTGATGAATATCCTGCTATAGATGAGAATGTTAGGGTCTTTAGAAAGCCAATCATCAATTTCAAAGCTTCTGCATACCACAAGCTGTCTGCTATGTCCCAATGGGAAACTGTTCCACCTGTATTAAAAGAATTCAGTAATGATGAACTGCGTGATATTAATACCGCATTGAAACTGGATCACGAGTGCCACAGTCAGAATGTTGAAAGGCACATCAAGCTTGTCACTGAAGCATCCTTGGCTGTTGTAGGTCATGAGCATAGAGATGGTCTTATTAGAAACAAAATTAGATCACGTAAATTAATGAAAGATTTTGTGTGTAAAAAATATTTTAAGTTCTAGATTATTATTTATCATGCTAAAATATGACAAAATGACAATTTGTTAATTGTATAATTTAATGTTTGGCATTTTGGAATATCAAAAAGCATTTTCAATGAATTTAAAATGGCTGATTTTGATTGCTGATTGAAAACCACTAATACATGTCAATTTGCAGCTTGAGAATGTTTTATTGTATTGACATTCAGTTGAAAGGGGGTCTATGGGCCCAAAAAATTAGTTTTTCTAAAATAACTCAAAAACTAAAGGTTTTATGAAAAAATACCACTTAATAATTTGTTCTAAATCAAATTCTGCATCTTTTGGTATGCAAACCATCTCTCTAGCATGTTCAGAAGAAGAGATATTGCCATTTTCCTAATTTTGCTAATGCGGCATTAGATGTTTTTACAAAAATGGGGGTGGCCAGACACACGTTGGTGGCCACCAATTTTTTTTTTCAGGAATCTTATTTTTATATCAAAAGCCAACTGTTAGTCACTCTGATAAATTAAAATCAAACAAAAATTATAGTTTCAGCCCGGCCTACTCCCCACACCCATACACCATTTTGGTCTCAGTTCAAAAAACTTTGATTTGGAGATTTATTTTTGTAAAGCGTATATAATTCTCTGATATTTGTCAACAACAGTATTTTCTGCTTGTGAACCTTCCTTTGTAGTCTTTTTTACCAAGGCATTCTCTAGTATATTCATTGTTTTGGAAAAATTCTATCACTCTTTCCTTTATTTCATCGCTTATACCCTTGCTACTCTTTTTATTTCTCATTATAGGAAGGATACCTTCTTTTCTCTTTAAGGCCCTCACAGCATTAACCATTCTGGCTGACACTTCAAATTCTTTCATAATTCTTTCTCTGGACCAGGTTTTACCAATTGGAAGGAGTGTTAGAATTTGTATCTTTTCTTGTCTGGTACTAGTTTTACACTTTTCTTTCAGTTCCTCTATCATATGCTGATAACACTTTTCTTCCTCACTCTCTATAGGCTTCTCCGCTTCCTCATCCAAAATGCTAGGCTTCATATGAAGTACTTCTGACAGCTTTGATTTTGTTGATGTTTCAATTTGCTTTAGTTTCCTTTTCGCGTAAAACTTTCGATCTCTTGCTCTTACATATGTTGAGCAAAGTTTCTGTCCTGGTATCAGATTCAGTCTAGTTGCTATGTCTTTGTCAATAATTTGTACTGATTCTGCAAATAAAGTACGGTAATGTAAACTCTAAACACATTGGAAAATAATTTTAAAACCTCAACATTTGGTTATAGGCTATTCGTATAAAATATTCAAAACATATGCATTCAGTAGCACAGTATATAGCCTACCCTATTAAAATTAAATAGCTAATTTAGGTTACAATTTACAATATAAACTTCTTTATGAAATATAAATATATTAGTACCTATATTTACTTACTTGTTATCTTCTTTCAATGATTTCTCCATGGACCTTGGCAGCTATGTTGCATTTGTTGGTAATGCATTCCAAACATTTTTTCATGGTGGTAGCATACAGTAGCACTATTTGGGTTGATTACAGTTGCTTTTGTTCTCCACAATAGCAGTTTCCTTGTTTCATCTGTCAGCTCATGTTAGGTATACATACCCACCTTCCTGGTGAGTCTGTGTTCATGACATGGATCATCCAAGTACATACCAAAGCTGCACTTTGATTCTTGATTAGAATAAGCCATTATTACAGGCAGTAAAATTAAGTTAATTGCTCTAGTTAAATTTTCTGAAAATAAAAGATCATGATCTATAAAATAGGCCTGGACATTAATGATTAACCATCATGTTTTACATTTATAAGAATATACAAAGCGAAATGAGCTACCCACAGCCCTTCGAGTCGCTGGTTATTTTGACAGACATATTAAATTTCTTGTGTTTTAGACTTATTTACATATTATTACCGGTACAATTGTAAATCAACTTAATAAGTAATAAAATGGAAGTAAAATTACAATTCAATGTCATAAATAGAAATTTAAAATTTACAAATTTTGCAAAAATTTGAGATTTTTCCCAAAAAGCACTTTTCTTTGAATCACCAAAACTATATGGAGTTGAGTGGAGATCTATTCCTTAATATATGTTTTTTTACACATATGTATCTTTCTTTACTAGAAGTATCAACTCCCTAACTAATTTCAGACACCTTTATATTAAGCCCCAAAGTTGATGTTAATTTTGCAAATTGTGAAAATATCAACTTTTGGAAATTTTTAAAAATAGAAATAAATCCTTTTTTTGTTATTTTTTTATTTCACTCATAAATTTACAACCCATAGAGACTATTAGGAGTATTAAAACAGCTGTGATTGATGTAGAACTAAAACTTTTGAAAATGGTAGAGTCGTAAAAGTGGGAGGAATTGATGCAAGCTTCAAAATGGAGCCATATTTAAGCCCTTGTAACTTAGAAACTATTTGTTCCATAGCCTTTTAGCTTGCAAAATTGAAAAGCCCACCAAAAGTTGTATTGGCATGACAAATTTGAAGCTTCTACTCCTATTAGAAGACTCTTTTCAAGGCCTCTCAAAATGAAGGCGTTGGCCGATCAAGCCCAACATGGGCATTTTTTGTTGAAGGTGGGGGCCATTTAAGCGACCATAAAATTAAAAATGTTTGACTGAGGAAGCTAAAATTTTAGATTTAAGCTATTGAATGGTGTATGAATCAACCCTGAAAATTTGAAGAAAATCGGAGATGGTCACCCGACCACCCCTGCACCAATTGAGCTGGAATGACCCATATATAAAGTCCACTGTTGATGAAGAGCGGGGAATATATTTAGATGCACAAGCAATGAGTGAGTTTGTTATATTACAACAATTTTCATCAGCACTTCTACAAAAATCAATTGGAGGAAGAGTGTGTGTGGCTTCAAAGGTTAATAAAGAACTACCCATCTTCCATTTTGGCCTCTTAAAAACCAACAACAACTCAAAAGTGTCAAGAATAATAGGGAAATGATCACCGTCATACAAGTCTGGTAACACAGTCCAAGATAGTTGCTGAAATAAACCAGAAGAGGCAACTGTTAAGTCAATGCTTGAAAAGTGTCCCCTAAATTCAGCACAATAAGTTGGGACTGGAGAGTTCAAAACAAATAAATCTAGATCAGTAAACACTTCTGCCAGTAAGTTACCCTTAATACAACTATTATGTGAACCCCAGGAGACATGATGGCTATTGAAATCCCCCATCAGTAGGACTGGTTGTGGCACTTTCAAAAGAACACACTCAAATTCCTTTCTTGTAAGATTCAGATGTGGAGGTAGATAAATGGAACAGACAGTAAAAGACACTGACCTAAGGTGAATTCTGGCTGCCACAATCTCAAAATCCGAACAAATTTCAACAGGAGAAAAAGGGATGGAATTGTGTATCCCTAGAAGGACACCACCACCTTGCCTAGTCCTATCTTTACAAACACAAGTATATCCCTTCAATCCAATAGTAGCATCCTGACAAAGATAAGTTTCTTGCAAAGCAAGGATAGTAGGTTTATGATCACTTATCAAGGTCTGAAGGAATGGATATCTTTTATGAAAGCCCCTCAAATTCCACTGACATAACTTAACAAACATGAATAAAAGTGGTAAAAAGAAATTAATCTCCAAAGATAATCCTAAAACTATCCCTACTATCTATTTGACTCTTTAGTATGCCTTGTTTCCCAAGCATGAGGGCCAATTTGGTAACAATTGCCTTAGGTTGAAGATCCAATTTGGAAAGTTTCTTATATTCATTAATTATATCCCAAACAGAAAAGTTTGGGATGTTATTGGATGAGCTGAGTAAACTCTTTATAGGAGAAATGGTAGTGTTAGTAGTACTACTACTTGTTGTAGCATTGAAGATACATTACTGGCTGGATGTAATTCACACTGAGTTCCAACTGACATATCTGTAAGAGATTTAGACAAATTCTGGGTACCCACTTGAGCATAAGATGCAGAGGAGATAACTGAGAAAAGTACTTACGTCTAACTTCAGGAAAAGACAAATTATTATCAATTTTGATATGAATAATCTCACTCTCTTTGATCCAATGGGGACACTGTTGAGAATTAACAAAATGAGAAGCTTTACAATTAACACAAGAAACATCTCTATCAGGTAATACACAGGTCTCTTTATCATGATCTTGTCCACATTTAAGACATCTGTTACTATTTGTGTGGGTTCTTGTCCCATGTCCATACCTCCAATAGGGTGGTCAAACATCCAGCTTTAGGCAGACAGTTCACCTTTTGAGCACACTGTCCTTAGGGTGGCCATTTCCAAATTTCCAAAAAGGAGGACACTGTGTATGTGGCTGTAGATTAATATATATATATATATATATATATATACATGGCATCCCAAAAAAATGTATACACACTTTAACAGCTGATAGCTCAATTGATGTTTCTTTCTTTCCAAGTTAAACCCATTAGAATTAATAATGGCAGTCAGACTAAGTTTTGAACAAAGGAAATTCATTCTAAAATGCTACTGGAAGTGTGAAAACGCAGTTGAAGTGCAAAGACAGTTTAGGAGGGAGTTTCAAACAGATCCACCAATGCGACTTACCATCACTCGAATTAGAGATAAGTTTGAAGCCGATGGAACTGTTCAGAATGTCCACAAGAAGCGTTCCGGAAGACCACGGACATCGACAAGCCCCACAAAGCAAGAAAGAGTACTGGAAACGTATCACTAAAGTCCAAGAAAATCTGTGCGGCAAGCGAGTCGTGAGGTAGGAATTTCAGAATCGTCTGTCCAACGCATTTTGAAGCGCTGTCAATGGAAAAGTTACATTCCAAGATTAGTCCATGCTATTAATGAAGATGATCCGGACCGAAGAGTGGAGTATTGCGAGTGGTACTTTGGCACGATGTGGATGTGGATTGGACGAAGGGGTTTCATAGAATACCCTCCCGCGTTCACCAGTACCTAGACACACCACTAGACTTTTTTTATGGGGATACTTAAAAGACAAAGTCTACGCTATAAACCTGCACACAGTCGCTGAATTGAGAGCAGCCATTGAACGAGAATGCACACAAATACCAAACAAAATGTTTCGTGATGTTTGCGATTCCATTGCTTCGCGTTATCAACAGTGCCTGGACCAGAACAGACGTCAGTTTGAAAACAGGCGTTGACAAAACAATTAAATAATGTCTGTAGATTCTATTACATTTTGAAAATGAAATGTATTTTAATAAACACTGCCTTTATATATATATATATGTTAATGTACAGCAACATATGAAGTGTCCTCTAGGGATGTGCTGGATAGTAATTTTACTGGAGAGCCGGATACCCGGTAAATAATTTTTAATATGACTCTATTTGAAACATAAGCATATACTATATATTCTTTCGTACGGCTAATAGGTGAGTAAACTAGCCAGCAGTAGCATTGTTCAATAATAGAGCAAAACATGTGTCAGTGCAAAACAGATCCAACTAAAACTGTATTATGCTTCCTTTTAGTCATTGTATGGCTGCTAGGAAGGTACCACATGTGCACTCACACTGTGTTATAAGCTGTATGTGTGTATGTGCATTTTAATACCGTAACTTACGATAATTTTTTATGATAAAAATTATTATTAACAAATACCCAGAATTTTCACCTTGTTATTCCCAGAGAAATAGCAGGACTGATCTGGCAACAATGCCTATGTGTCACCTTGTTTTGCTCTCAGTCATGATTATGAACACACACATGCACTTGTTAGTTGTTACATGCAAGGGTAACAACTAACAAGTGCATGTGTGTGTTCATAATCACTTCATAGGCCCATATTCTTCGTCATACTGAGTAATAGATTTCAAACAAGCAGTGTACAACATATTGATGGCAAGCCATGCCTAATCCATTACATGTAATTCTAAAAAACGTATAATAGTACCCTCCTGTTCTTGAATATTGATAGTTAAGAAATACTAACTTCAGTGCTAGTAATTAGCTAAAAATTTGCATTAACACTGTATTTGTTGCTAGTGCATCTCTTGTTTGAACTATTATTGATGCTCTATCATTTTATTAATTTATTTTACAATTTTCATTTTTCAGCAGTGTGCATTCATGATCAGTGTTTCATTTTTCATTTTACAATTATTGTAACTATGTCTATGAGTAAAATCTGGGAATATTTTAAAATTTGTCATGGAGATAAATCGAACAAAGCTGAATGCGAATTATGTGATAAGACAACAGAATCAAGATTTATAGTTTGGGGAAAAATGCCTCTTTCTTATTCAACTAAGCCTCTGTGGAATCATCTAAAAAGTAAACATAATGCTCAATACAAAGCAGCTCAGAAAAAGTCAGTAATGAATCTGCAGATGAAGAGAGTCAGGAGATGGTCACAAACTTCAAAACCAAAGCATCTACAAGCAAAGCTGCTCAACCAATGCTGCAAGAAACTATAGAAAGGAACAAAGCATGGCCCGCAGAAGATCCTCGATCAGTCTATAACTAAAGCAATTTGTAAGTATAACTATTAAATGACATATATCTCGAATTTATTCAATTACTGTAAGGGTTATTTAAAGCAGGGTTGTGGAGTCGGTCCAAAATTTTCCGACTCCGACTCCACACATTGTAAAAATTCGACTCCAACTCCGACTCCACACTGTAAAAAATCTAAAAGTCCGACTCTGACTCCTCACATTTTAAATATACAACTCCGACTCCTCTAGTGTTTCACTCTATAATTATCATAATAATAAGACATTTCATCACCACCACACTAAGTGTGAAATTTTATATTTTATATTTAAATAAATATTAATTGTATATTCTGAAAATGTAAAAAAAAAAATATTAAAAAAACTTAATCTAGGGGCTATCAATGAATAAGGTTTATTGACCAAAAAAACTAAATAACCTAAATGTTAGTATTTAGGATTTAGAAATTAAGGGTGACACAGGACACAGAAATTGGAGTCGTAGTCGGAAGTTTTTTACCGACTCCGACTCCGCCCTGAAACGTCCGCCTCCACGACTCCGAAACCCTGATTTAAAGTGAATTAAATAGAAAATAATTTTTCATTTTCGTAGGATATTAGCTAGATATATCTTCAAAAAAATTACTTTCACTGAGCTTTGGGTATGACTATAATTCTCAATATTACTATATTAGCTATTATTATAAATTCTATATTTTTATAATTTCAGGTGAGATGATGGCATTGGATGCAGAACCATTTACTGTGGTTGAAAGAGAAGGCTTCAAGAAGATAATGGCAGCTGCTGCACCTCGCTATTCCCTACTGACGAGAACCTTTTTCTCAAGAATGGCAATGCCAGAACTGCATGAGGAACTCAAAGCAAAGATTCAGAGGAAACTCAAAGATGCTCAATATGTTTCATTCACAACTGACATTTGGACAAACTCTGGAAATAATGAGGCTTTTATAAGTCTCACAGCCCATTTCATAACATCAAATGACTTGCAGCAAAAAATATTCACTCTTGCTACACGCCATTTTCCTGAGACACACACTGGACACAATATAGCAGAAATCCTGACCACAATAATTGATGAATGGGAAATAAAGCCTGAACAAATCCATCTGATACTACGAGACAATGCTGCTAATATTGTACTTGGCACTGGTAAGCTATTAATTAACACTTAGTTACCTTACATGTATCAAAATATATAGCTATATCACTACTTCTAACTTGATTTATATTTATTTTTTATTTGATTACAGTTTAAAATTTTCAAGTATGTAATTAATGGAAAATAAAAAATGTAGCTTGAAGGGTATGTTGTACAAATTGCTAAACAGGTTGCAATTATGGATGGATTTTGATGAATAAGGTTTCACTAGATACTAGAATTGTCAAAAAGTTAATGAAAAATTTGTTGACACATTTTCTATTTTCGTGTAGAGGCAGGTGGATGTTCTTTCATTTTTATCCACTAGGTATTTTTGTGCGTTGTTTTTTGTTAAGCACAGTGTTTAATTATTTTTCCGTGAATTGTTAACGCCTTATATTATCTTTAGTAATTTTACTCTTCTTTTTGATAGTTTAATTTTTGAATTAGGTAGGTAGGTAGGTCTTCATAGGGTTTTCTCTGGTCTGTACTAATTATTTTATTTTTTTTAAACCTATATTGCTTTTCTTTTCAGGAATGATTGAGGCTACAGGAGAGGGATGTTTCATCCATACTCTACAGCTCACTATCACCAACTCACTTCTTTCACAAAGAGCATTAGCTGATATCATACAAAACGGCAGATGAATAGTAGGTCACTTCAGCCACTCATAAGTTGCTTGCACCCAACTTAAACAACTACAACAATCGCTCTAGCTTCCTGAACACCAGTTAATCCAGGATGTATCTACAAGATGGAACTCAACTTACCACATGCTTGAGAGGCTCCATGAGCAGAAAAAAGCTGTTACAGCCTATGCAACAGAGCATGACATTCCCACTTTGACAGCTTACCAATGGAATTTAGTGGAGAATGTTATTAGAGTGTTGCAGCCTTTTGAGGAGATAACCAAGCAAGCTAGTAATGCTAAGGAGCTGACCAGCTTTGTGATCCTAGCAGTAATGACACTGCACTTGTACCTCTCCAAGAGACAGAAAGATGCCGGTGTACAAACCTTGAAGGAACAGCTGAAAAAAGCTCTAGAAAATCGTTTCTTATTTAATTCTGGAGTCCAGCTTAGTGAAAAATGGTTCACAATTGCAACTCTTTTGGATCCTAGGTACAAAGATCATTTTCTGAAAAATCCACAAACTGTGAAGCAACAACTGATTGATGATTTCGTAGAGCTCGAAATGAAAGATATACCAGAGGAGCCAAGCATCGGTGTTTCTGATGATAAAACTTCAACTGATGGAGAAAAGAGTCTTGCCCAAGAAACGCATGAGGATATCTGGGCTTGTTTTGACCAGTACCAACAAAAGCAAGCATATGATGAGGGAGACAGTAGCAGTAGCGCCAATGAGACCATGGATGTCATCCACTCCATAGGAGAGAGTACTTTTACAAGTCCTAAAATAATAAAATCCAGAAAAAGTTTCTATGCTTCAGAATTAGAAAAATCTCTCTCTGTGTCTGCAATAAATCGAACAGACAATCCATTGGACTGGTGGCGTATGAACTTGCCCCATTTGGCCTCATTAAAACCAATGGTCCTGAAATACCTCTGTGCACCTCCCAGTTCTGTAGCCTCTGAAAGGTTATTTAGTGCAGCTGGGTGAGTCTATGCAGACAATAGGAATCGACTGCTGCCATCAAACACTGAAAGGCTTCTTTTCATAATGAAAAATCTTAAATACATAGAGCAAGAATAAATGAAGTTTCATGAATTTTGTTGAGTTTAAATGGAAAGTAGCAATGGCTTATAATGAAGTCTTCATTTTGATTTGAACAATTATTTTTCTTTTCTAACTACTTGTATGATCATCTAGTAATATCACATTTTGTTACTATTAGCTCTTTGGCTGAAATTATTTTTCAAGTACAGTGGTACCTCGTTACTCGAATTTAATTCGTTCCTGGAGGCGGTTCGACTAATGAAAAGTTCGAGTAACAAACTAATTAATTGCCTTTAAATTAATAGAAATAGAAATAATGCGTTCCTGGACCCCCAAACTCGAATTTTAAACTTTAAAATATGCTTTAATTATACAAATTATTATATAATTATTCTAATTTTATTAATAATTAGTAATAATAATTAATAAAATTAATAAAATTTAAGGCTGGATAAGGGGGGTGGTATTGGGGGGCAGAAACTTTATCTTGATAAAGTCATGTTCTACCAACAAATCTTCTTCTAAACCAGGAGGATGGGCAGGGGCATTATCCATCACAAGAAGAGCCTTGAGGGGAAGACCCTGCTCTTCAAGGTACGACTTCACTTGAGGGGCGAACACCTCAGTGACCCACTCAAAAAAGAATAGCCTCGTAACCCATGCCTTTGAATTCGAGCGCCACATCACATTGAAGTCTGTTATCCTGACGTTGTTTTTCTTGAACACCCGAGGATTTTGCGAGTGGTAGACCAGTAAAGGCTTAACTTTACAGTCGCCACTCGCATTGGCGCACAGAAGCAAAGTCAGGCGATCCTTCATGGGTTTATGCCCTGGGGCGGCTTTCTCCTCCTTCGTAATGTACGTCCTTCTGGGCATCTTCTTCCAGAAGAGGCCCGTCTCGTCGCAATTAAAAATTTGCTGCGAAACAAAGCCCTCCTCTGTGACATACTCACTGAACTTGCGTACGAATTCCTCTGCTGCTGGCGCATTAGAACTGGCCGCCTCCCCATGCGTTACGACGCTATGGATACCAGTTCAACTTTTGAAATTTTTGAACCAGCCTCTACTAGCTCGAAACTCCTCTGTGAGGTCGCTAGTAGACGGCGTGGTCTTCACTAAATCGGCGTGGAGACACCTCGCCTTCTCACAAATGATATTCTCAGATATCACATCACCAGCCAATTGTTTTCCGTTTATCCAGACTAGGAGTTTTTCCATCTCCTCCATAGCCTGGGAACGCTTGCATGATAAACGACTAACACCTTTAGCCACTTCTGTGTTGGCAGGAAAACGCTCAAACAAATATACTGTACGCGCATTACGCCTCGGGTGTTCGAGTAACAGAAATGCGCTCGAGTAACGAGTCCCTATTTTTTTATATTTTCCAAATTTTTCGGTTCGAGTAACGATTTGTTCGAGTAACGGGGTCACCACTGTACTGTACTATAAATAGGAGTGAGTTAATAAAATTAATCTTTTTGATTTATGTTTAAACTTTTCCTTACTACCTGTATAATAATTTAGTATATGTCACACTCACATTTGTTACTAATAGCTCTTTGGTCAAAAAATGATGCTCATATTGCTTACAAACTTCAAGAACTTTTTTTCAACTAACAAGTAGAAAGCAAAATTATTGTCAACAAAAAATTAAATACTTGAGCAAATACCAGATAGTTGAAAAAGTGCGGGATAGTGCCAGATACCGGATAGCAACCAGATATCCAGCATATCCCTAGTGTCCTCCTTTTTAAATGGCCACCCTAACCTCCAACACTTAAAACAAAGTAAAGGATTTGGGTAATATCACTTGACATCATACGTTAAATATCCACAGAATAGTTTACTAGGAATAGTAGTCCCACCAAAAGTACATATTAAAAGAGAAGTATGAATCTTCTCTCAACCTTTATTTAATCATTTTATACCAAGAACAGAATTGGTAGAAGACTTTAATTCAGTCAAAATTTCCTCACTTGATAAATTAAGGAGTTCTGGGGCAAAAATAATACCCTAAATTTTATTCAAATTATAAGCAATCTTAGCCTCAACTTCATAAAGACCATTTATAATTGATTTAGATTTAGTATCCAAGAGAGCCTGAGACTATCTCGAGTTGATAGTATTCACAAGTAATGAGCCAGACCTACAATAGATGACAAATTTCACTGGTCCACCACAAACAAGCTCTATAGACTTCTTAACACCAAAAGGACTAAGTTTGGTTAAGGGAACTGACAAATCTTTGCTATTCAAAAAATATAAGACACATGCTCAATAGGAATATTATGTCCAGAACTATTGGTAGCAGCTAGCAGGTCTAGCAGGAGATTTAGGACAATTCAAGGGTTGAGTAAGACTAGATGGTTCCTGAGTATCTAATCTTTGAGCAACTTCATTAGAACTTCTTTTGGTATTATTATAGTATTACACCCATCTAACGTCCAGCAATTATTATATGACGCGTTCAGTGAAGAAGGGGGCGAACGCCACAAAATTCGAAAAATGAGTTTTTTGTCGTATAATTATCCTTTAAAACCTTTGCTTTACCTATGCAAAAAATTAGATGTTAGTCTGCACTCTTTCACGGTAAAATTTAGGTTTTAATGTATCTCAGAGAAATTCACTCCGCATCATTGCTTCACATTGAACACATCTATCTACTTTCTGGTCACTCGACAATGCCCTGTGATGCTCAATTTGGCCAAATTGAACAAAATATAAAAAATAATTACAGCAATATTATTTACACCAAAAAAGATTATGTTACGGCCATAACTACAGCCGTTTCGCAGTGCTTCCTAGTTGTAGAAATGAAACAGGCTGATTTTCTCGATTTTGACGTCCTAAAAACGTGCATTGTCATTAGGAAATCAACAACTACTAAATTTACAGATGCAAGAGTTAATATTTGACCTTCAACACAAAGAAGGCTACGTAATATCTACTGCATACCGCACAACCCCAGATAATAGCCATCCCATCAGACTGCAGAAAGGGAAAAAATCCTACAGTGTCAGTTTATTCAATCTAGCCCAGCAGACACTGCAACCAAAGTATTTCCAATTGCTGCCAATAACTAAGGAAAAAATAAAAGATCTCAAAGAATTATCAGACCTAATGCCTGCAACTGCAGTGAACTATTATACAAGATTGTTAAAGGAACTGGAAGAAACCGAAACAGTTGAAGCAGGTAATACAACATTTGACGAAGAGGACCAAATAATGGATTACATCAGTTAACATCAGAAGCTATCAATAAATAATATTGTAAAATTTCTTGGCATTTTATTATATCGACATATTACACAAAAATATTTTACTCAAATATGTGTTCAAATTCATACAACATTTCACTAAACCGGAAAAATACAAAGGTTTAAAGTTTACAAACTTTAACTGCATTTTGTGGCATAATTCGAAAATGTTGCGTTCGCCCCTTCTCCACCGAACGCGTCATATGTTCATTAAGTAGATTTTTTAATTCTAAGACACTTTCCTTCTATAGCATTTCCGTCGCAAATGCTTCGTTTTCGAGATATAAACATTTTTTTGGTGTGTATCTAGTGTGTGTTCGTACATTCGTTTGTGTGTTCGTTTGTGTGACCGTTACATGTCTGCCCAATCACTGCGCTCCATCCATTTCGAATTACTTTGATACCAGAATGGAACACTCATTCCACTCATTCAGAAGTACATTAGGCCTGGCTCTGTGATTTATAGTGATTCTGGACTGCTTACAAGACTAAGTGATTTAGGTTACAAGCATTTTGTTATTAATCATTCTAAAAATTTTGTGGATAACGAGAATATCGAAATTCACACACAGAATATCGAAAGATTTTGGCAGGATTTAAAGGAATGGGTTAAGAGGCCAGGTATTCGGTCAAAATATCTATACCAATACCTGGCAAGGTATTTATTCATTTCTTCAGTTAAAGACAAGCGAAATCTACTCCAGGAAGAACCTCAGCCTGCCCCTGCACGTGAATAAGGTAATTCCTGTTTTTCTTTTAGGTTAGGTTAGGATAGGTTAGGTTAGGTTAATTTTGAAGGTGAAATTTGTTTTTCCTATGGGTTTTGATGTGTTTTGAACGAATCTCACCTTCAAAACTGTCGGAAATGACTCATTTTCGATTGCCGGCTGGGGGGAGGGGGTTATCTCAAAAACGAGTCATTCCCGACAGTTTTGAAGGTCAGATTTGTTCAAAACACATCAAAAACCATAGGAAAAACATAAATTTCACCTCCAAAGGGAGACGGGTGCAATACTATAAATTTACCCTTCTTTTTGCAAAAAGAAGTGATAGCATGGTCAGTTTGCTTAATGATTTTACTCAAATCCATCAAATCCAGGGCCAATGCCATTCTAGATTTAATTCTAACAAATAATCCAGATACCTTCCAGGATATCTCAGTTTCAGAAACACTAGGTTCAGGTGATCATTGTATCCTTCAGTTTAATATTGTTTGTAATTCAAGACCTTGTGAAAATAAATTGGAAATCCCAGATTTTAAAAGAGGAAATATAAATGGACTAGTAAATGATCTGTCTCTAATAAATTGGACAGATATTCTACAGCCTTAACACAGACAGTAACTAGTATGTGGGAAAAATTTAAAAGTATAATAATGAACATACAAAGGAAGCATATCCCACAGTGTAAAATCAGAACTAGAAACAATAAAAAACAACCTTGGATAAACTGCAATGTAAAAAGAGTAATCAGAGAAAAAACAAAAGCATTTCATAAATTCAAAAGAACTAAAAATGGCACAGACTCCAAAATATATAAAAGTAAAAGAAGCATTTGCAAGAAAGCAATCAGAGATAGCAAACGAGACCTGGAAAAAAGCCTAGCCAAGAATTCAAAACACAATCCTAAGAAGTTTTTCAATCACTTCAATTTGAAAAGTAGAGTGAAAAAGAAAATTGGCCCCCCTCCATATAAATGATAAAACTATAGATAATGATCTTGAAATAACTGAAGAACTAAACAAATACTTCTCATCAGTATTCACAAATGAAAATTTACATAATATTCCTGATTTTATCCTACCAGGACAAGATAGAGAAATAAATGAATTAAGGGTAACAAAACTAGATATCCTAAAAGCAATAGATAAATTAAAAATGGAAAAATCTCCAGGGGCAGATAAAATGCATCCAATAGTCATAAAAGCTGCCAAAAAGAATATAGCACAGGCACTAGAAATTATTTTTAATAAATCATTGATATGTACTGAAATTCCAGAGGATTGGAAGAAAGCAAATGTGGCTCCAATCTTTAAAAAAGGAAATAGAAACTTGGCAAAAAACTACAGACCCATCAGCCTCACCTCCATTATTTGCAAATTACTCGAAAGTATCATTAGAGGTAAAGTTACTGAGTTCCTTGAAGAGTGCAACCTTATGATAGCCAGCATGGCTTTCAAAATAGAAAGTCCTGTCTAACCAACTTGATTGAATTTTATGATGGAGTCCTACTGCATTTGGACAATAAAGAGCCAGTAGATATAGTATACTTAGATTTTGCAAAGGCATTTGATACTGTTCCTCATGCAAGATTGTTGGTAAAAATTAGAGCCCATGGTATAAGAGGTCATATAGCTGACTGGATAGAAGAATGGCTGAGAAACAAAAAACAGAGTTCATCTAAATGGAAATAAGTCTACTTGGAGACCCGTATTGAGCGGAGTCCCACAGGGGTCTGTGCTGGGACCTCTGCTTTTTGTTGTCTATATAAATGATCTAGAGAAAGGCCTATCATGTAAAACCTCAAAATTTGCTGATGATACAAAATTAGGCCATAATGTTAAGTCAGTAGCAGGAGCAATGACAATACAAAAATACTGACAGAGTAACACCCCGGGCAGATAAGTAGGAGATGAAATTTAATGTTTATAAGTGCAAGGTTATGCATATTGGGCCAAAAAATCCAGAATTTGAATACAATATGAATGGAATTTGGATTAAAAATGATAAAGAGAAAGTCTTGGGGGTCACTCTGACTAGTGAACTTAAACCCTCAAATCACTGTATGCAGGCGCGGATCCAGGGGGGGGGGGGGGGCGAGGGGGTCTGGACCCCCTCACGGTGACCAACGATTTTTCGATTATGAGGTTTTGGACAAAGTGGTTCGAATGTTCATACAGAAACATCCGCGGCGTTTGTTTGCTCCTATATATGAAAAATAAGACCTGAAGACTTAAAATGGCTTAAGGTACATGTATCCCGGTTGCCACAAAATTAATTTCCTTAAAAAGAATAAAGAAAAAAAAGTTTATGTCCGATCCTGAGACATTTCAGACCTGGCCTGGGTGTGTGAACAAGCAGGATTTTGATAACGGGAATATACTTCAAATCCATCTAAAGCTATCTTCAAATATGAAAATTTCCTACCGAGGGGGGTACACCCCCCTCGGGCACCCCCCCTGGCGCTCGCTTCGCTCGCACATCCTCGGCCTCCGGCCAAGGACATATCAGTAACGAGCCCCACCAAGACTGGACCCCCCTCTGCTTAAATTCCTGGATCCGCCCCTGGTATGGTAATCAGAAATAAAGCAAATGCTAGACTCGATCTCATGCAGACACACATTGAATACAAATCACCCAATATTATAAAGCAACTATACACTTCATATGTGAGACCCCTCCTCAAATACTATATTCAATTTAATAGTCCCTATTTGATACAAGATATTGAAAAACTGGAAAAAGTACAGAAACGAGTAACAAGAATGAGCTCAGCTCTAAGACAATTGACATATAAGGAAAGACTGGCGTATCTAAACATGTTCTCATTAAAAAGGTGGTGGTTAAAGGGTGATATGATAGAGGTGTATAAAATGATAAAAGGGTTGGATAAGATAAATTTTTAGTCTCTTCATTAAAGATCACAATAACCACACTAGAGGTCATAGTATGAAATTATTTAAGCCAAGATGTAGAACAAATTTAAGAAAACAGTTTTACAAACAGAGTAATTAAGTTTTGGAACAGTCTGACAGAAGAAGTGGTGACTTCAGATACACTTGATTCTTTCAAAAGAAGGTTGGATAGTTTGATGTCTGCAAGGGACATCTGGTGATAGTGTTTAAGCCCATTTTTCTTGCATGAATGGTACTAATTTATTTCATATATATTATGTGCATTTAGGTGATAAATCCTACAGCTCAACACAAGTGTTGTGGGATATAGGGAGGCAGCATCTTGGGTTAGGGGATACTCTCTGTCCTTACACACCCCATTTGAAGAGATTCCTCTGCTGAGCAGTGCTCCCCATAGTACTGTGAAGTATTGAAAAACTCATGATCTTCACTTGCCCCAACAAACACCTTTAAATGGGAGACCCAAAATGGGTGCACACACATTTCTACATTACTGTACAGTCTTTACAGCCACACCTACACTTTTCCTCTTAAGTATATATATTGTAATGTATATGGGTGTAAATTGTGACTTGGTCTGCAATTCATATGGACCGCGACTTATTTTTGGTTGGCATGGTACTGGTATTGATGGGTACTATAATGAAATTGACTGGATTCTTTGGATCTGATATATTTGCATGTCAGTTATAAATAGATATAGAGTGTAACATATTTGTGGATAGTAGCCTATTATGACTTTGATCCTCTGGATCCAGAGATTCTATCTCTAGTTTTAAATTGATAATTAGTTTTGTAAAAATTTGTTGTTGCCAATGTACAGGCAGTTTTTACATAGTGGAGCCACTTCGATGGGCCGAAGTGGCCCCTAGTGTGCCCACTATAAAAATTTCGGTTAATATTCATTTTTTGACCCAGTCACACCCAGCTATAACAGCAATATATATTGAATAACCAATCAAAGCTGACTAAGAAAATATATATATTATCTTGTGCAAATTTGTATAAAATGTACCTTTTTAAAAAAAAATATCTTCTACTTTCTAACATGTAGGTATATAAATTTCGGTTGGTTTGTTTATTTGGGCTACCTTTTTTGGAGATTTTTCTTGGCTTTTTTTGGCTACTTTTTCTTGCTTTGGCTACTTATTTCTGTTTCTGGTCAGTGTGGTGGTTTTCGTTCTACTGGTATGATGTGTGAATCTTGTGAAGTTGATTTCGAGGACCTAATCCACCTTGTTGGCCTCGATGAAAATAAAAGTTGAGGTTTTTTCCAATCACGGCATAATTCCAACATCCGTGATTTGCCCTAAATGTAATACTGCCTGTATTTTAAGACAAGACTCGAAGGTGTTTAGGTGCCGTAAAAAAAAATGGAAGGATGTGAAATTGTGGGTTTTACATGCTGGGAATAGACGTCCTCATTACCGGAAATATTTCGCACGATACTTGTTCCTGTCAGAACATCCTGACGATTCTACAGTTCTGCATCACTTCCTTACTACAATTGCAGAACTATATCCTCGAAAATAAGGTGACTGGTTAGGCTAAGTTAGGCTGTGTTTAGCACGAATGCAAACTTTTCTGGTCGATTTTGAGGTGTTTTTGACGAATCTGCCATCCGTTTCCTGTGTAAATGCGTAGTTTTCGAGATGACGATATCTCGAAAACTACGCATTTGCACAGGAAACGGATGGCAGATTCGTGCAGAGCACCTCCAAATTGACCAGAAACGTTTGCTCTCATTATAAAAAGAGACTGAGTCAAAAAACGAATAATTACCAAAATTTCTTGTTCTTATCAAGTCATCACTGCGAGCCGACTCAAGGGTCTTAGAATCATCCACCCATAACCTTTTAGTGCTTTTAGAAGTTAGGTACTCTTTTACTCATGATCGGATTTAGGAAAGTAAATATAACCTATACCCTACGGCTCAGGGTATAGGGCACACTAAGGCCAGGCTTAGCCGAATGAGATGCGCTAGGCCACAGTTATTACCAAAAACAAACCCTAGACAAGGCCTATGCCTTCCCAAGATCTTTTAACAAATAAGTATAGGAAATACTGGAGTTATCCTATACCAGTTAAAAAATAATTCCAAAACGCAGGATACATCTCAACTGCAGTCCTGGAAAAATGTTTGGTTGATGTTTACTGTAACCACCTGCACCCGAAGTAAAATGAAATATTTCCAGTAGTACATCATAATTTACTAAGAAAAATGGTGTATGTCTTTATTTGGGGAAATTCGTATTTACGAAGATATTTGCTTTCTGAAATTTTAATTAACGATATCGATGACCTTCAAAACCGTCGGAAATGACTCGTTTTTTAAATTCCTTCCATCCCCCCCCCCAGCTGGCAATGTGGGGGAAATCACAGAAAACGAGTCATTTCGACGGTTCTGAAGGTCAGATTCGTTCAAAACATCAAAAACAATAGGAAAAACAAATTTCACCTTCAAAATTGACCTAACCTTCCTAACCTTTCCTAACCTATCTACAACGCCACAGTTTCTGGTCTTGACGATATGTACACTAGGGTGGAGCGAAAAATACTTTTTTTCTAGTATGAAGTTCTAATAGTGATTAAAAGTTGCATTTAGTGGACGAAATATGCTTGCCAAAATATGAGTTCATTTGTTTAAAATTTTCAGCTGCCACCAGGGGGCTAAAGTTAACACAATTTTGTGTAAAAAGGAAAAAAATGCTTCTATTTTAGGTTTGTCAAACTATTATAAAATTTTATCTTAGAATTATCTAATAGTTTGATTAAGATTCTTAAATGATAGGAATTCATTTTCTAAAAATGCCTTTTCATATGCTTAATATCTTCAGCTGCCACAAGAGAGCTGAAGTTAACACAATTTAGAGTAACTGAGTCATGTTGAGACTACACTGAATGTTGTGGGGGAGGGTTGTGGGGGAGGGTTTTGGTGTGAAGGAATTTCTTTCTGTGAGTCATTAGAACAGTGTGTTAACACTTGTCTTCTTAGGTAGTAGGCCTAGTCGTTCAGTTGATCGGAGAGTTTTTTAATATGATCGGAATATTATAAAACTTTATTTTAAAGTGATTTATATAGAGATAATATTGATTATTATTATAAAATGCTTGTTATAATGTATATATATTTAGTTTATTTATAATATATTATATATTTATATAATATATTATATATACTTATAAAATATAATATATATTAATTATATAATGTTTTCATGTTACAGGATATTTGTGATTGTGAATTTTTCTTAAAAATATTATGGCATCAAATACTAAATATAAACATTTCACTAGAGAACATATGAAGTGTGCCATATTTGAAGTACCTTGTGAGATGAGTGATATGCAACTACCAACTTATAACTGCATTATGAAAGATTACCTGTTCACAAAACATTTAGTGAAGGAGCAGATGAATAACAAGGAGCCTTCATTTTCTGAAATAGCAGAGGCAGTTTCCAAAAAGGTAGAAAATATTTGGAACAAGGCCTCTTTGCCAATAGTTTCACATACACGCGTTTTACAGATGATGCGAGTGTACCATGATAAATACAGGTCCTTATTAAAGCCATACAAGTCACGCAAGGATCAGCCTAAGTACAAAAATCAGCTTGAAGAATTTGAAAACTCTTCAAAATGCACTTTGTTTGACATCTGCACCTGCAAATGTAAGGAGTTTAGGAGATGCTCATGTGAAAAGAGTAAGAAAGTCCCTCCAAAGAGCAGGATTTTTTAAATGACCAACGAACACGCAGAATAATGGTGATAGGAAGCATTGACATAGCACACACAAGACGATTACAAGCAAGAGAACATCGAAAGGAAATGGAAAAAGCACGTCTGGAATCCTCATAAACAACTAGTGCTGCTATAACCAATACGTCCAACTTACAAATCGAAACAGAGACAAGTGAACTTCAACAACTAGAAGAGATATCTGAAGATAATGAGGAAGATACAACCTCGACTCAATATGTAATATCAGAACAACAGATGCGTGAGCCACTGCCTTCATTAGCAATTACTTTGATAGATTTAAAATGTCGGACAGAGCTGGGGCTGCTATTGCTTCTGCAGTATTGGCAGATCTTAAAATTGTTACTCCCGAAGACAAAGGGAATATTATAGACAGAAGTAAGCTAAGACGTGAAAGACAAAACAGAGAAAGGAACTACAACAGATAGGAGAGCCAAAAACCATGCGGGGATTATACTTTGATGGCAGAAAGGATAAAACAATGATTCAAGTCCAGGAGAGTGATGGCTCTAACCACCAAAGAACCAAACACGAAGAGCATATCAGCATAATATCTGAACCACACTCTCTGTACTTTGCACATGTGACACCTTCCATTGGCAAAGCTAAATACATTTGCACAGCGCTAGTGAATTGCTTGAAAGAAAGGAATGTTGATATAGGGAACATCGTTGCAGTTGGCTGTGATTCGACAGTGGTTAACACTGGTAGTATTGGAGGCACAATAAGATTACTGGAAGAAGCCTTTAATAAGCCATTGCAGTGGCTGATATGCCTTTTACACCTTAATGAACTTCCATTGCGCCATCTGTTTCATCATTTGGATGGTACCACTACTGGACCAAGAGCATTTTCAGGAGAAATTGGCCGAGCACTTTCAGACTGTGAAAAGCTTCCCATAGTTAACTTCAAACCCATTGAAATTCAAGAGGACATGTGTGAAGTTGATGTAGATGACATAAGTACTGACCAGAAATACCTTCTTGAAATTCACATGGCTATATCAAGTGGAACATTCTCAAAGAGTCTTAGTCATAAGAGTCCAGGCAATATACCACATTCAAGGTGGCTCACCACAGCAAACAGGACTCTGCGGTTATATGCAAGCACAGAGAATCCTTCAGGCAATTTACAAGAATTAGCTACTTTCATTGTTAGGGTATACGCACCAATGTGGTTTCAGATAAAGCGTAAACCATTATGCCAATATGGTGCTAAACATATGTGGCATATGAGTGCAAGAAGCCGGTATCTCCGTGAAGAGCTTAGGAGAGTACATGACTCAGTCATTCAGCGAAATGCATATTACGCAAATCAAGAAAACATTCTCATTGCAATGATAGCTGGTGAAAGGGAGCATGTGCGTCAGTTGGGATTTAGGCGTATCATAAAAGCAAGGGCATGCATTCAAGAAACAGATGTTATCAGGTATTTTAAGGTGCCAGAAATAAATTTTTATGCCAAAGACTATACAGATCTCATTATGTGGCAAGATTTTCAGATAGCAGAACCACCGATAACCAAAGGAGTTTCTCTTGATGATATTGAATCATGCATCAAACATGGTACTACTCTTCATTCAGAATTATTTCAGTTTCCATGTCATACACAAGCCGAAGAGAGATGCGTCAAGCTCGTTACAGACGCTGCTGGATCAGTCTGCGGACCTACAAACAGAGACGGTTGGATTCGTGCTACATTAGAATCAAGGAAAAAACAGCCAAAATTTGACACAAAGCAAATTACTAAATAGTCTTCAGCAAGAACCCTTTCTAGAGGGAGGTTGGTTGGGGAAAGGGTGGTAACTCCGCTAAGGCACGAAATAACGTTTCTTAACTGTCTCAAGTCAGTATAAAGGAGGAGAGACATCCTAATTTATTACTGTTCCCTTTTTCAAGTAAATACAGAATCATACTTAATTGTCATTTTTAGTTAACTTCAGCCCTCTTGTGGCAGCTGAAGATATTAAGCATATGAAAAGGCATTTTTACAAAACGAATTCTTATCATTTAAGAATCTTAATCAAACTATTAGATAATTCTAAGATAAAATTTTATAATAGTTTGATAAACCTAAAATAGAAGCATTTTTTTCCCTTTTTACCCAAAATTGTGTTAACTTTAGCCCCTGGTGGCAGCTGAAAATATTAAACAAATGAACTCATATTTTGGCAGGTATATATCGTCCACTAAATGCAACTTTTAATCACTATTAGAACTTCATACTAGAAAAAAAGTATTTTTCGCTCCACCCTAATGTACACTCCGTTTTACAATGTGGACACTTCACTACTGTCGGTAGAACACTGAGCACGCAGAAACTCGACACTTTTTTCTAAATTTTCATAGAAAGCGACAATACAGCGGTAATAATCGAACAAGCACGTCTCACACGAAGCCATTCCGGTAGCAAACTAATTCAAATTCGAAATGGATGGAGCACTCTGATTGGGCAGACATGTGACGTCAACACAAACGAACACACACTAGATACACACCAAAAAAACGTTTATATCTCGAAAACGAAGCATTTGCGACGGAAACGCTATAGAAGAAAAGTGTCTTAGAATTAAAAAATCTACTAATGAACATATAATAATTGCTGGACGTTAGACGGGTGTAATAGTAGAATAATACCAAATTTAGATATGGCATGTGAAGGCTATAATGTACTTTTTTCATAAAATATTTTTCCTTATTGGGCTATTTTTTCGCTACTCTGCGACGTAATTAGTTGGTTGGGTTTTGTTCTGGCTATTTTTTTTTTTCCAAATTGGATCCAGTTATTGGTGTATCTGATAGAATTATGACGTGCCATTCCATCATTCCATTCGTGATTTTGACTTTCAGAACTTGATTCGTCATGTGCCCTAGATGAAGAAAAAGGATTGGATGATTTATCAATTACGGCGTTATTCTCTCATTTTAACGCCCATTCAAACTTAATATTTTTAGTCAGATATACCTGTAAAGCAGTTCAAATGCTTTACAATGACGGTATTTTTATGTTCGGGAACTTAATAATAATCATTTGTATAATTTAGGTCTCGGGGTGTGAAAAATGCTCTGTATGAATTGGTCCCCAATTAACCCACCCCTAATATCTCCAGTCTAACTATAGAGTATATTAAGCCTAGCCTTATAGGGGTCAGCCTAGAGATTCCGAAAATGGTCCAGAGCGGGTAGAGTAAATTGAGGTCCACAGTAGGATTCCTCACCAAATTAGGTTAGGGTAATTTACATTCACCTTTGTTAAGCTATGAGTTGATGCTAGGTCTTAGACTAGGGTTGCCAGATTTGCCAAATAGAAATACAGGACACCCTGATCAAATTTAAATTCAAATGATTTCTAATTTGCATAGACATACGTAAATTGAGATAAAATAATATTACTGCATGGGACAAACTTATATACTAAAAAATATTGGTAACACGGTCATCTGGGTTAAATTAAAAATTTAATCAGCTTAACTTTACGCAGGCGAGACCCTGTTACCAAAATATCAATTTCTTATCTAAGTAAAATATAAGTATTTAAATCACATACCTTTAATTATATTTCACTGATGACTTGGCTCTCCTTAACAGGTCCTTGTTTTGCAGAACTTGCTTATAAAATTCCTTGCACTGGCAGTCTATGTGTTCCATTTACATTGTAACATAGCTTCTACTGTGGTCACATCCAACTTATTTCGTTCTTTTGTCCAGTGAACATTCATTAACGAGAAAACACACTCAACATTAGCATTATGAGTACAAGTAGTACAAATAAAAATATTGAAAATTCCAAATCGTATAGCTCTAAACTGCTGAATTTTGCAATTTATTTTAAAAAAATCTTAATACAGGACATTTAAGGCGTCCTGATAAAGTCAATACAGGACACAGGACAAAATCATTAAATACAGGACATGTCCTGTATATACGGGACGCCTGGCAACCCTATCTTAGACCACAATGTAGGCCTAATTTGTCTGACCCAGCTTAATTTATGTCCCTTAATTAAATGGGCTAAAAAACAACTGATCAGGCGGTGACGGATGATGATGATGCCCAGTGATCACTTACTGAGTGTTATTAGACATACAAAGGAAGCATATCCCACAGTGTAAAATCAGAACTGGAAAAAATAAACAACCTTGGATAAACTGCAATGTAAAAAGAGCAATCAGAGAAAAAACAAAAGCATTTCATAAATTCAAAAGAACTAAAAATGGCACAGACTCCGAAATATATAAAAGTAAAAGAAGCATTTGCAAGAAAGTAATTAGAGATAGCAAACGAGACCTGGAAAAAAGCCTAGCCAAGAATTCAAAAAACAATCCTAAGAAGTTTTTCAGTCACTTCAATTTGAAAAGTAGAGTGAAAAGGGAAATTGGCCCCCTCCATATAGATGATAAAACTATAGATGATGATCTTGAAATAACTGAAGAACTAAACAAATACTTCTCATCAGTATCACAAATGAAAATTTAAATAATATTCCTGATTTATACTACCAGGACAAGATAGAGAAATAAATGAATTAAGGGTAACAAAACTAGATATCCTAAAAGCAATAGATAAATTAAAAATGGAAAAATCTCCAGGGCCAGATGAAATGCATCCAATAGTCATAAAAGCTGCCAAAAAGAATATAGCACAGGCACTAGAAATTATTTTTAATAAATCATTGATATGTACTGAAATTCCAGAGGATTGGAAGAAGCAAATGTGGCTCCAATCTTTAAAAAAGGAAATAGAAACTTGGCAAAAAACTACAGACCCATCAGCCTCACCTCCATTATTTGCAAATTACTCGAAAGTATCATTAGAGGTAAAGTTACTGAGTTCCTTGAAGAGTGCAACCTTATAAATGATAGCCAGCATGGCTTTCGAAATGGAAGGTCCTGTCTAACCAACTTGATCGAATTTTATGATGGAGTCCTATTGCATTTGGACAATAAAGAGCCAGTAGATATAGTATACTTAGATTTTGCAAAGGCATTTGATGCTGTTCCTCATGCAAGATTGTTGGTAAAAGTTAGAGCCCATGGTATAAGAGGTCATATAGCTGATTGGATAGAAGAATGGCTGAGAAATAGAAAACAGAGAGTTCATCTAAATGGAAATAAGTCTACGTGGAGACCCGTATTGAGCGGAGTCCCACAGGGGTCTGTTCTGGGACCTCTGCTTTTTGTTGTCTATATAAATGATCTAGAGAAGGGCCTATCACGTAAAACCTCAAAATTTGCTGATGATACAAAATTAGGCCATAATGTTAAGTCAGTAGCAGGAGCAATGACAATACAAAAAGACTTAGACAGAGTAACAGCCTGGGCAGATAAGTGGGAGATGAAATTTAATGTTGATAAGTGCAAGGTTATGCATATTGGGCCAAAAAATCCAGAATTTGAATACAATATGAATGGACTTTGGATTAAAAATGATGATAAAGAGAAAGACTTGGGTGTCACTGTGACAAATGAACTTAAACCCTCAATCACTTCACTGTATGGTAATCAGAAATAAAGCAAATGCTAGACTCAATCTCATGCAGAGACACATTGAATACAAATCATCCAATATTATAAAGCAACTTTACATTTCATATGTGAGACCCTCCTCGAATACTGCATTCAATTTAATAGTCCTATTTGATACAAGATATTGAAAAACTGGAAAAAGTACAGAAACGAGCAACAAGAATGATCCATCTCTAAGACAATTGACATATAAGGAAAGACTGGCGTATCTAAGCATGTTCTCATTAAAAAGGAGGAGGTTAAGGGGTGATATGATAGAGGTGTATAAAATGATAAAAGGGTTGGATAAGATAGATTTTGAGTCTCTTTTCATTAAAGATCACAATAATCAGACGAGAGGTCATAGTATGAAATTATTTAAGCCAAGATGTAGAACAAATTTAAGAAAACAGTTTTACAAACAGAGTAATTAAATTTTGGAACAGTCTGACAGAAGAAGTGGTGACTTCAGATACACTTGATTCTTTCAAAAGAAGGTTGGATAGTTTAATGTCTGCAAGGGACATCTGGTGATGGTGTTTAAGCCCATTTTTATTGCATGAATGGTACTAGTTTATTTCATATATATTATGTGCATTTGGGTGATAGATCCCACAGCTCAACACAGGTGTTGTGGGATATAGGGAGGCAGTATCTGGGGTTAGGGGATACTCTCTGTCCTTACACACCCTATTTAAAGAGATTCCTCTGCCGAGCGGTGCCCCCCATAGTACTGTGAGGTATTGAAAAACTCATGATCTTCACTTGCCCCACAAACACCTTTAAATGGGAGACCCAAAATGGGTGCACACACATTTCTACATTACTGTACAGTCTTTACAGCCACACCTACACTTTTCCTCCTAAGTATATATATTGTAATGTATGTGGATGTAAATTGTGACTTGGTCCGCAATTGATATGGACCGTGACTTAATTTTGGTTGGCACGGTACTGGTATTGATGGGTACTATAATGAAATTGACTGGATTCTTTGGATCTGATATATTTGCATGTTAGTTATAAATAGATATAGTGTGTAACATATTTGTGGATAGTAGCCTATTATGACTTTGATCCTCTGGATCCAGAGATTCTATCTTTAGTTTGAAATTGATAATTAGTTTTAAATTTATACTTAATTGGTTTTGTAAAAATTGGTTATTGCCAATGTACAGGTACTTTTTACATAGTGGAGCCACCTCGATGGGCCGAAGTGGCCCCTAGTGTGCCCACTATAAAAATTTCTTATGTTCTTATGTAGAGCGTACTTGATTGTGGGGATCTTTTTCCGTTCTTTAGCCTCTTCCTTCTCTCCGTTCCGTCTTGCTCCTCCGTTCCTTTTGTTCTCCCCGTCAGGGTTGCCAAGTCTGACTGGAGCACCAATACCAAATTTCCTTTAATTTAGTACCAAATGAGGCAATTTATTACCAAATTATATATATATATATATATATATATATATATATATATAACCTTTGGTTAACCCCACCTTAGATCTACAGTTTAACGTGGAATCCGAACCACGCCCCACCAGCAGCCCAGCGTTTTAACCATTAGGCTACCCAGGGTACCCATTTATCTACCAACCACTTTCTTTATTGTGTGGAAGGATAAACAGCTGGGTTTTGCTGCCGTCGGGTCTCGAACCCGGGGCCGATGGATTCGTAGTCAGCGATGCTAACCACTATATATAAATATAAATATATATATAAATATATATATATATATATTAATAAATATGTATATATACTGTACAGTACATATATATATAAATATATATACAGTATATATACATAAATATATATATAATATATATACATTTAAACTGCAAACACAGTATAATTAACGTAAAGAACGACGCTTGTATAAGAGAATATTCCGCGCAAGAGAGAGAGAGAGAACGAAACAAATGAAAAAATGAGGTAACAACCCGGGAATCGAACCCGGGATCTTCCGATTGCCGGTCAGATATGATAACCATTAGACCATGGGCCTCACTCAATCAAATGCCGTAATTCCTCTACATACGCGCACAAACCAATGCCCCAAGGGGGCAACTCCCGCATGCCGTACATTATATACATTTAAACTGCAAACACGCAGTATAATTAACGTAAAGAAAGACGCTTGTTTCGTTCTCTCTCTCTCATCTTGCGCGGAATATTCTCCTATACAAGCGTCGTTCTTTACGTTATATAGATATATATAGATATATATATAGATATATATATATAGATATATACAGTGGTGGGCACCGTTAACCAAAAAGTTAACTTCGATAACGATAATCCGTTAACCCCAATTTTTAACTCCGATAACGATAATCCGATAGTTTTACTACAAAGTTAACGGAAGTTAACGATAATCCGTTAACGATAACTTTAAAACTTTAAAGCTTTAAAGCTTTAAAACCCATAGAAAATGTTTATTTATGCAAAATCCAACAATAAATAGGTATTTAACTGTATTTTTATCAAGTTTTGCAACTTTTTTGCTTAATAACTTTTTTTTATTTTTAATAAAAAATGTACTGATTACATGTTTTGAAACCCTTGTAACCACTAACCATTAACTAAATTTTAATTTACCAGATAATTATTATGGCGGGAACTGAAAGGTAAAATTAAATTTTAAGCACATTTATTAAAGACTATGACACAATGTGCTGGTTGCCCTTCAGAAAGACCAACTTCTCAAAGTTAGGCCCAACTGCCAGTCTTGACCTCTTGGGCCTCAGGATGTCCTTGCCGAGAGAGAAGAGCCGTTCCACTGCGGCAGAGGACGGAATTGGCAGACTGAAGTTATGGCGGTTTGAATTCATTCGCGGAGCGGTGATCTTCCGTGAATGACTCCTCGCAGTTAACGTGTTAACGGACTTTAACAGACTAAATATCGAGTTATCGGAAGTTAACTGGTCCGATAACGATAAATGGAAATTAACTTCCGTTAATAGTCCGTTAAAAAAAGTTAACTTCGTTAATTAACTGTTATCGGATTAACGCTTTAGTGCCCAACACTGGATATATATATATATATATATTTTTTTTTTTCTTTCCGATTTACCGCCGATTCGTACCTAAAAGGAGCGGTACATATCTCGGCGAGGCGGTGAGTGAGTGATGTTACTGTGTTGGGGGTGGTACACTAGGGGAGTCAGTAAGGGTCAGTCGCTGGATAGTGGGTAGGAGGGGTACGGTTGTACCGGACGGGAAGTGGCAAGCAGGGAGGTAAGGCCTTCATAATTTGCGAATATACCTCGACAGTTCCAATGGACTATTGTGGTTTTCGGGGGGATCTATTAGTTGATAAAGGGGGATGGGTAAAGGTGTAGGTGCTAGGAGGTTGGAGTATGAAGGGAGATCCGGAGTTCGCGAAATTGAAGGCTTGGTCGGGAGCATGGCTGGCTATCTACCGTTCACCAGGGAAGGGAATCGGTCGGCCTGTCGAACCCCGCGGAGTGGCGGGATCGAGTCGGCCGAGCGAGATCGGAAGCGTGGATCACGGCAGGCAGAGGAACATCGTGGGCTGAGAGGGTCGGATGTACTGTGACGGGCTTCTATGGTCGGACCAAGAGGAGGCACGGTAGCCCCAAAAGTGGCGCTACCCCGCCTGTCCGGGGTCTCATGGCGGACTCGAGGTGGTGATAAGGAGTACCAAAAGGACCGGGCGGGTGGGAGGGAGGGCGTACACAGGGTAGCTGACAAGGAGGGGGCCGGGGATGTTGGGGGAGTAGGTACGATGGGGTGGAAGGAAGTGAATCAGAGTAGTCTCGTGGAGGGGTGGAGAAAATGGCACCAGGAGGCAAGGGCAGATCCAGAAGACTCGTGGGCATGGGCGCGGCCGAGCTTTCCTCGGTCACACCGTGCAGCTGCGCCAGGGCCGCATCCACCGGATCCTCGGGAGAGAGGATATTGTTCGGATTGGGTCCCGTCGTCCGGGGCGGGTCGTGGATCTCAGCCACTATTGTCAGGGTCTGTGGGGGTAGAGTGGTGGGACTTCTGCGATGGGGAGAGATGGACATAGTAGACGTGGTGGGCGGAGTGAGGATCCGAGCCGTCTTCTGGTCCGAGGGGAAGAGGGAGAGAGACGTTGGAAGGCCGGAGGGTCCGGTGACACGCTCCGGCGTCTCCGCCTCGACGGCTTGCTCCGGGCGGCAGGTTCGGGCGTGTGCAGGAGGTACTGGGAAGGCGGGGTTTGAGGTGGATGGGACCTGCGTGTCCTGGTCCCAGACACCTGGGGGATTCGTGGCAGGTGATGTGGGAAGAAAGAGGAATGGTGGGGGGACAGGAAACCGTCGGGCCCTGCGAGGGTTTTCTTTGAGGGGAACAGGGAGCAGTGGCTTGGGGGGGTTTCGCGGCAGGCCAGGGCGGCGTGCCGAGATGATAGAGCCGAGAGCAGCGGCATAGGACACCCCCGGCCTCACCTCCCGACTCCGCACCCTGTCGCGTGCCTCACGGGGGCTAAGGAAGTCCGTCACCTGTAGGCCTCGGACCTCCTTCTCGAACCTGAAGAAAAGGCATTCTCGGGATGAAGAGGGGTGTGCGCCTTCACAGTTGGAGCATTTGGGTGTGTTGGGGCACCTGTCAGGGTGAGCGAGTCGTCACAGTGTACAATAATTGATACGGCTGTCGACAGCGGAGCTAACGTGTCCGAATTTATTGCATTTGAAG